>JBBBDQ010001020.1:382500-492500 GCA_037127315.1 Ascarosepion bandense | reverse complement strand
GCGCAAATAAAGAGGGGGAGAAAGAAAAGAAGATTAATCAAGAGATCAGAAGTTTCTGGAAGGTTACTGAGTGCAAATGGCACCCGAAAAAGGTTGGAGTGTGCAATGGTGGAACAACTGACAACAAACAAAAGAAAACATCTTATCGCAGTAAATCATTCAGAAGGAAACTGAAAGGATAGCTAAAAACAACAAATACGAGAAAACTGCTCCAAATAAATCAATGTATCAGAGCAAAAACACCTTATCCAAAAAAATGTAAGCAGTAAAAAGGTCGAAGGTTACAATAACAAGATCAATTTTTCGTTATGTTTAATTTTTTTTTAATTTAATTTTTTTTAATTAAATTTCTTTTTAAAATTTAATTTTTTTTTATTCCCCAACAAGGTCTTCTGGTAAGAAAGGTAGCTAGATATCCAGCTGAATTAAAAACAAAACTTCTCAAAGTGAGGATGAACCTTCTTGAAATGTTAACGACCATCAAACCCAATGGGGTAGACTGGGTGCCCTAGCTATCTATACAGATAGTATGGTGATGAGACAGCATCATGGATGAGGACTTTCTAGACTCACGTCAGCGGCAAGTACGGAGATTTCTCCATGTTGCAGTGGTTCGGCTGTGGTTCGACCTGGCGAGAAAAGGTCTCCGTCATGACTATTTGCCCAAAGAAATACCAGACATGTGGCGGGAACTGCTCAGCAGCGCAGTGACCATGAGATCACACACGGCTATAGAGATGAAGATCGTTTTTAGTGGATTTGTGTTTTCCCTTATAGTAAAGAGAATTTACACCCCGCGGCCAACATACTAAAACTCTACCACATTGACGACTGAGCAGGTTAAGCCGTTTATAAATAATTTTAAATTTTCTTTTATTTATAGATTTCGCAATTATGTTTTATTTGCATTTTTTTAAATATTCGATGTCAATCATGGACATATTTATTTTTCTAAAAAAGGCCGGATTAATAGGATTAGAATTTAATCCTAATTCGATAAGGAGATAATCCTTCAAAACATCAGACATTGCTTATCCCCTTTATTCTCTTTCATTAAATTTTAATTGAATTAATTATTACATCAGAAAATTCTACTTGATTATTTTTTTAATAATCGCCGCAGCATATTGTAAACAGTGGCTAAACTTCTGCGGGTTTGTAAATCAAACCGACCGGTCACTACAGTAAGATACAAAAATATTCTTACTTTTTCTAGATCTTGTTGGCTGTACAAAAATTATTCAAACATTTAACGCTATACTGATTTAAATAAGACATTCCAAATGTGAAAACTTTCTTCAGTTACAAAAAGGATATTCATACAATGTGGAATAATTTCAATCAATAAAGATGGAAATAAAAAAAACGTTATTTAATTGATTCGTTATTTTACGGCTTATGAACATATTTCAGGTTATTTAAAGCCAGAAAATATATTTTTAGATAATAATGATTTAATTATATAAAAGTCTTTCTAATTAATCCATCTCTGAGGTGAGGAGTTTTTTTTTTTTTTTAATCATATCACCCCAAGCAAGGTGAAAACGCCACTGATGCGCAGGGGGCTACGTAAGAGTGAAAAGATTGGAAAAGAGAAAACCGGAAACCACATCCCAAACAGGAAACAAGGGATGAGCCTCTTCACCTGTTCAATAGACGTGGGTGGAGTGTGAACCGGGCGATAATACAGTTCCTAATAATATTTGCGCGTAAGTGGATATGACGAACCCAACTTGAATTGGAAATCGATTCTCCAGTTAACAATTCCGAACCATTATTTATTACAACACCCACAATGGTGGTAGCACCTGTTATGATTTCAGCTATGGATAAACAGTAAACCACCAAACAAAAGAAAAAGAATATGAAAATATAAGAATGCGAACAAGTCATTTTTATTTTAAAAATTACCAATACCATTTATCATAATATGACCAATAATTGCGCTCAAAATATCTATATTTCGGTGTTAAATAACCCATAGAGGTGTTGATATGCCACTAAACAAAACCAACACCACCAGCACAACTAAGTTTACGTCACTTGGTATTTCCAAGCGATAAAAATGATATAAAGATGAATTGGCGCCCTTGTATCATTAACATTTTGATATAAACTGAAACCGGTGTTTGTTGTATTTATTCCCCAAAACATTTCTTCCATCTGTGTTATTTTTGTAATCATTTCACCCCAAGCAAGGTGGAACCGCCACTAGTGCGCAGGGGGTTACAAAGACAGACAGACAGACAGACAGACAGACAAACAAAAAGAAGGTACAGAAGTGGGTGTAGAAGAAAGGATAAAGTGGATAGAATTCGGTGAAATACAAGATGATAATTGCCATTGCATTTAAAATTTTAGGGGTTGTAGCTTCAAGCAAATTACAAAACTCTCCTAACAGATTTTTTAATCCTTTCACCCCACACAAGGCAGTTTTACTACCACTGTTGCGCAGGGGGTTACATAGGGGAAAGTGATGAGAAAGAGGGGTTAATTATAGGGGATATCAGGAGGAGGGTAATAGACGGATGAGAACACCGGTGTAATAGGGGTGAAGTGGATGTAGAAAAAAAGCTTGAGAGAAAGGATGCGAGTTAGTGAGATAGGAGATGTCTATTGACCTTACATCTAAATTCCTGGAGATTGTAGCTATCAAGGAAGCAAGTAAAGGTTTAGGGAGTTCCACAGGCGTGAAGCGCGAGAAAATAAACTATTCGAGTAGAGGAGGTGTATGCATTTAACTATTTCAACAGTAAAAGGATGGGACCTAAATGCCAATCTAGTAGCAAGTGTAAATTTATATGGACGGGGCACTGAGAGAAAAAGCCCGTCAGAATAGTGTCCACGAAAATATTTGTAGAAAAGACAAAGGGAAACTACACGTCTATCGGTGAGAAAATGATTGAAGTCGAGATGCCAAGTCAGGATCTATAACATTGCAGGTCTTTCTTTGGGTTTTATGTGAACTTCCAGACAAGATACATCAACAGTGATCAATGCACGGATGAATGGTAGATTCATAAATGTCTAGTAAAAACGAAAGATAAAATAGTGTGAGAAAGGACAAATTAATGGAAGGTATAAAAAAGAACAAGCAAAATTTTACATCACGTAAACTATTAGGGTTGTAAGGGAATGTACCACCGATGTAACAATAGTGTATCTACGACAAGATAGTGAGATGAAAGCAATCGATTTTCAGGCTTGTTGTGATACAGAGAATATAGGCTCGGAACGCAAAATCGGGGAGCCGAGTTCGAATTCCAGTTGAATTCCTTGCATTCACTTACACGAAAATACCCCTGGGGAAGGTATTAATCCGTCTCTTCCTTTCAGTTATGCGTTAAATAACAGGACAAATTGGGTTCTATAGCTTTGGCGGGCAACCAATCTACCGCAGAAAGCAATGGCAAACTACTGCGGGATAATCTTCTGCCCAGTCAATCATGTCTCTTTCGAGACACGATCGTCCAAAGCGTGTATCACGTATGGCACAACTGACTGACTGAATATAATATTTGGAAACATGATTAAAGCTTCTACTGGGCATAAAATGGGGGATCATTTTCCTATTGTTATTAAGTAATAAACTCCCCTACTAATTACTACATAATATAATACATCTCTTCCCCCTCTAGCTATTGAGTCAAATAACAAGACAGATTGGGTTCTATAGCCTTGGTTAGCAACCAGTCTACCGCAGAATTCAATGGCAACTTACTGCGAGATAATCTTCTGCCCAGTCAGTCATATCTCTTTCGAGACATGATTGCCCAAAGTGTGTATCACATATGGCACTTAACTGACTGACTGATTTACCCGGGCCCTCCTCACAAAAGCGGGATGTGGTACAAGGCAGATTTTTAAAGCGAAGCAATCCAAACGCATACTCTCATTTAGAAATTCTCCGTAGACGTCGTATACTCAGGGTCGAGGTCTCGTTAATCTTCACCCCTGATGAGTTTATGCCGAAGCGTGTATCACGTATAGCACTTAACTGACTGACTGACTTAGAATTCAGCGTTTTCTTTCTTTTAGATTGGTTGTCGCATACAAAAAGAATCCATTTAACCCATAACTCGAGATAAAAGAAATGATTCCATCCATTTCCCAAAACAGGCAGCGTGTTGCCCATAACTGTTACTTTGTGGGACAGAGTTTCAAGATGACGTTTCCTCGACAACTAAAAATTTTCTTACCTAGGGTCAAGCGTTATATCCTCATAATATGCACCTCTTCCTTCATATCCATACCACAATCTCATTTAGTAACCCACTACCTCGAGTGACTCTTAGGCTTTGTATTGTATGAACAATAATATTAAAAATGACAATGCAACAAATTTCGATGGAATTCGAACTCGGATGGTTGATTTCTCTTTAATGAGTAGCTAACCGTTGGCCAAATCTCAAATCCAAAGTGATGGGAAACAGGAAACAAAGAAAGGCTGCGGAGTTACAAGAAAAAAAGGAAAAAGGAAGGAAAGAAAAAGCAAAAAGTGAAAGAAAGAAAGAAAGAAAGAAAGAAAAAGCGAATAAAAAGAAAAATCAAAAGAAGAAAGAAAGAAAGAAAGAAAGAAAGAAAGAAAGAAAGAAAGAAAAAGCGAAAGGAAGGAAAGAAAAAGCGAAAGAAAAAAGAAAGAAAGAAAAAGCGAAAGAAAGAAAAAGCTGAAGAAAGATAGAAAAAAGACAGAAAGAAGAAAAAGAAAGAAAGAAAAGCTAATGAAAAAATCTAAAGAAAGAAAAAAGCGAAAGAAAGAAAAAACGAAAGGAAGACAGAAAGAAAGAAAGAAAAAGCGAAAGAAAGAAAGAAAGAAAGAAAAAGCGAAAGAAAGAAAAAAATAAAAAAAAGAAAGAAAGAATAAAAGAAAGAAAGAACGAAAGAAAAAAGGAAGAAAAGACGAAAGAAAGAAAAGGCGAAAAAAAGAAAGAAAAAAGAAAGAAAGAAAGAAAGAAAGAAGCGTGTATAACACTATTTTTATCTTTTGGATTATTTCCTATTTACTTACACTGAGAAAGTATGACAAATGGATAACAGTTCATACAAACTTAGCTTTTGTGACCAGAATAATATTTCTGAAATTTGCTTCTCGTTTGGAAAACTGGCAAATGTAAAATGTCTCTTTCACGCAAAGTAGGAGCCAAACTACATATGACTCAAAAGTAGCATTTATTCAATCTAGGGTTAAACACGATGGATCACAATTATAAGTGAGTATTTTCCCTAATTTACGTATATACTGTAAATTACTTTCACGAATTAGCTCCCAAATATAGTCACTCATCATGTTTTCGTGATAGGATCTTTGGTAGCCAGAATTTTATAGAAATTCCCGTAGAAATCTGCCTGGAACTTAATGGAAAATAGGTTAGTTTTAAAACATCGATGTTTTGATTACAAAAGCGAAGCTTAAAAAAATTATAATTATTTTCTTTGTTGTTTACAAAAAAAGCAATTAGGAAATAATATTTACTAACCAAATATGAAATTTTATTACACAGTGTAATAAAAATAATTGCAGAGAAACAATAACTAGAAAATGATTTAGGAGCAAAAAAATATTGCTGAGGAAAAGGCAAGTTCGAAGAAAGAAAGAAGAAAATGGAAGAAAAAATATAAAAATGAAGAAAAATAAAGAAAAATAAAGAAAAGCAAGTATAACAAAGAGAGAAAAAAAGAAAATCTAGTGACAAAAGAAAGAAAACGAAGAAAGAAAAGAAAAAACTGTAAATAAAAGAAAAACGAAAGAGAGAATCGCCGAAAAAAGAGTGATACATGTAAAACCTTAAAGAGAGGATAAATAAGTGGCGAAAGAAAAAAGAAAGAAAGAAAGAAAGAAATCTAAATTTTTAAAAACTGGACACACTACGGGTATTAAGATTATAATCCGCAGAAAACGAACATATTTCAGAATTGATCAGGCATTATACGCCAAAAGACTCAGACGATCAAACTAATCCAGTCACACATTTTAGTTTTCATTATACGCCAAAAGACTGAGACGATCAAACTAATCCAGTCACACATTTTAGTTTTCATTGCTGATCAAGCTATTCAGCTGTTATAATTTCTATCTTATTTGATACTGATCTGCTTTTGTGCGCCTGACTGCATTTTAGATGCTAGAAGGAATAATGGAAAAATGAAAAATAAGATTTTGTGAAAGAGAAGGAAAGACAGTCAAATAAAATCTTATAAATAATGAAAAGAAAAAAAGAAATTAAAAATGAACATATAGGCGTACAGAAGATGAAGAAAAGAAAAAGCAAAGGGAGAGCTCGTTAACCATCGCTCAATAACAAGCGCTGGGATGCAAGGCTACAGTTACTGAGAAACCATCCAGGAAGACACAGACGAGCAATGGCTTGAATCAATGCAATCTTCTTCTTCTTCTTCTATGTGCCCTGTCCCTTCAGGACGTAGGCGATCATGGATCTCCACGTCTCCCTATCCCTTGTGGCTCTTAGTATGTTTGCTCCTGTTGCTCCTGGCAACCCCCGTTCCGTCATCCACTTGATCAGGCCCTGCAAATATGTTATCCGCTGCCTTCCTCTGTCTCTCCTTCCTTCTATCTGACCAGTCAGTATCAGGTTCTCCAGGCTTTCCTTCCTCATTGCATGTCCCAGGAACTTCAGTTGTCTCTTCCTGATGTTCAGCATCAATTTCCTTTTTGTTGCCATTCTTTCTAACACTTCGTCGTTGCTTGTATGCTCAGTCCACGATATCCGTAGCATCCTTCTGTAGAACCACATTTCGGCCGCTTCCAGTTTTGTCCTCATTTTCGATGATATTGTCCAGCATTCACAGCCGTACTGAAGAACTGACATCACGTAGCAGTCTAGCACTCTTTTCTTCGTTTCTATTGAGATCTTCCTGTGTGTTAGTATTTTGCTCATCTTCTGGAACGCGTCCTTTGCCATGCCAATTCGCCTTCGGATCTCCGTGTCGCACTTTCCATCTCCTGTTAGAACACTTCCTAGGTACTTAAATTCTTGGACTTGTTTGATTCTGTTATCCCCCACCTGTATTTGGCATTTTGGGTTGTATCTTTTGCTGATGACCATGCACTCAGTTTTCTTAAAGTTTATTTGTAGTCCTTTCTTGTCACTCTCCACTGCTACTTTCTGTATTAGATCTTGCAGTTTCCTTTCCGTGTCCGCAATCAGTACTGTATCGTCCGCGTATCTTATGTTGTTCAGGTTGTGGCCTCCAATAATAAATCCTGGTGTGTCATCTAGGGTCCTCAAAATATTCTCGCTGTATAGGTTGAACAAATCCGGTGAAAAGACACAGCCTTGTCTTACGCCTTTTTCTATCTTTGTGTATCTACTGAGGTCGTTACCTGTCCGTATGCAGGCCGTTTGCTGCCAGTAGAGATTCTTGATTATTCTTATATCTTTGCCGAAAATGTCGAGGTTTCCTATCATTTCCATCAATTCTTTGTGTCGTATTTTGTCGAATGCTTTCGCGTAATCAATGAAGCATAGGTACAAGTCTTTCTTCATTTGTAATGCCCTTTCAGAGAGCATCCTAATCATGAATATGGCGTTCCTTGTTCCAGTGTCTTTGACGAACCCGCACTGTTCCTGTCCTATCTCTGGCCTGATTCTGCTTCTCGCTCTATTCATCAGGATTCTGACAATCAGTTTTGTAATGTGACTCATTAAGCTGATAGTTCTGTGTAGTTCACACTCGTTTGCACCTGGTTTCTTCGGCAGTGCTATAAATATCGACTTGCATAGGTCGTCTGGTATTATTCCGCTGCTATAAATTTCGTTTATTATGTCGGTGATCTTTTCTATGCCATACTCTTCTAAGGCTGTCAGCAGCTCTATCACTATGCCATCTGGGCCAGGTGCTTTATTTCTGTTCATTTTGGCCATTGCCGCTTCCACTTATGCAATCTAGCAGGTTTAAATAATACATGCCATAATACAGGAAGGATTTAGTAAAGATCTATTAGCCTTAACGGCAAAATATTTGTTAATCATTCAACTTTTTTGAGTATGGAAGAAAAATGAGACAATAATCATGAGTATATTTTAATATTGAATAAAATCTAAACGCCATAGACTTACGCAAGGTTTTAGCTTTTTATATTGTTTTCTACTGAATATAGCATAATTGGATGCAGCAGAAAGATTTTACAACGGCCCCTCTTGGGTAAAGCCCCGACGCGTGCTCAGGTGTGTATATGAGTTAAGAATTCGTAGAGCTGGGGGAATAAAAAGTGATTGAATTATTTAAGAAATAGTGGAATAATACCAGACGACCAATGCAAGTCGATTTTTATAGCACTTCCGAAGAAGCCAGGTGCAAACGAGTGCGAACTACACAGAACTATCAGCTTATTGCAGACACAGAAAGAAAACTATAGGACCTCGTACAGAAGGCAGCTGAGGAGAGTGACAAAAAAGAAAACTGAATGCATTGTTATCAGCAAAAAGAACAACCCAAAATGCCGAATACAGGTGGGGGATACTAGAACCAAGCAAGTACAAAAATTTAAATACCTAGGAAGTGTTCTAACAGGTGATGGAAAGTGCGAGAGAGATCCGAAGGCGAATTGGCATGGCGAAGACGCGTTCCAGAAGCTGAGTAAAGTTCTAAAACACAGGAAATTTTCCCTAGAAACAAAGTGCTAGATTGCTATGTGATGTCAGTTCTTCAATACGACAGTGAATGCTGGACAATATCATAGAAGATGAGGATAAAACTTGAAGCAGCGGAAATGTGGTTTTACAGAAGGATGCTGCGGATATCATGGACCGAATATGTGAGCAATGATGAGGTTTTGGAAAGAATGGCATTGAAAAGAAAATTAATGTTGAGCATCAGGAAGAGACAACTTAAGTTACTGGGACATGCAATGAGGAAGGATGGCTTGGAGAACCTGATATTGACAGGCCAGATAGAAAAGAAAGAGACAGAGGAAGGCAGCGGATAACATATTTGAAGGGCCTGATCAGGTGGATGACGGAGCGGGGGTTGCGTGGGGTAACAGGAAAAACATATTAAGAGCCACCATCGATAGGGGGACGTGGAAAGTCATAATCGCCAACGTCCTGAAAAGATAGGGCACATAGAAGAAGAAGAAGAAGAAGAAGAAGAAGAAGAAGAAGAAGAAGAAGAAAGTATCGCTATCACAGTAGATGTGTCAGGGAATGACATCCTGTTTGGTCAAAGTATTGCTTCTAATGCAGAAATGTCTGATATCTTTCCAAGCGATAGTGAAAGCAATGTGGATTTTCTAGTTTTTGAACAAAATAAATAACAGTAAAACTTGTGGGGACCTCGGTTTTGTTTGTCAAATTGGCCTTGTGTCAAACACAACCGATGTACCCACAATTTAAAATATAATAAATTTAAAAGAATAGATTGTATCTTATAAACTTTCTTTTGTTTTCTATCTGAATTTCTGTAATGAAGAGTTTTCATTATTGACATTATTTCTACTCGGACTATTGTCCTCATCTTTGTTGTTGTTATCACAAAGTTTCGGCTGATGTGCTTGAGGAAGGCCGGTGGGGTGGACGGGGTAGCATTTTCTTTTGATGTTTTCAGCACTCTTTTGTCTAGTAAACATATACTAATTTTTAGAGTATCAATTCTAATTGTTATTAAATAAAAACACGGACATTTTGAGGAGAGTGAAACCACCTCTAAATTGCTGTTGTTCCCAGGTTCACCCTGACCCCCAAAGAAAAACAAAACGCTATGAAGTATAAAAATAAAATTTTTATAATAAAACTATCAAAATTATATATTTATAGTATAATTACCAACAATGCGTTTTGCATATCAACATCTACTATATATTAAAATGTGAAAGCAGAATAACATATATAATATTTTTATTGTTCAAAACTCCCCAAAAATTAAATTTCGGCATTAAATGGCCCATAAAGTGTTGATATGCTGTTAAAACAAAAAAAGAAACAGAAACTAATAAAAATACGACTGAAAATTTTCTTCAAAAACTTTGGGAAATAAACGTTAATCCTATACAGTGGTGCGTCTTATATCCCGAATAATATAGTAAAAAAAAAAAACAACCTTTTTAATATGCATGACATCTAAACCGAACGTCACCAACCAGATGCAATCGGTTCAAAAGAGCCTACTGGTTTCCATACGTAGATGGACTGCTTGTTATTTTAATAATCCTACAAGGTCTTCACCTATCACCTACACCCTATTGAATTATTTACCCCACCCTGAATAGCTCGACAGATGCAGTGACAAGTATCGCCGATCTCTCTTGTTTAATGATTGCGAAGAATGGAGAATATTTGACGGTTTCTTTTTTCTGACAAAGTCGATGTCAGACACTATTGTATCAGTCACGCATCTGTGGGTATCACCTGCCCCTCATGTAAGCTAGGAGGCTAAAAACCCGCAAGGACACCATTGACAATAAACGAAAGGTATATTCAGTATTGCCTTTGTTGACACGAGCTTACTCACACACATTCACACAGATACATTCACACACAGACATAAAAACACGCATATACACGCACAAATATACGCACGCACACTGCTATAGTTGTGAATTTTGGTAGCAATCATTCTCTGACACATGTTTCATTAATAAACAACTGACATGATAACCGTTCCGTCATCCACCTGCTCAGACCCTTCAAATATGTTATCCGCTGCCTTCCTCTGTCTCTTTCTTTTCTATCTGGCCTGTCAGTATCAGGTTCTCCAAGCCATCCTTCCTCATTGCATGTCCCAGTAACTTAAGTTGTTTCTTCCTGATGCTCAACATTAATTTTCTTTTCAATGCCATTCTTTCCAAAACCTCATCATTGCTCACATGTTCGGTCCATGATATCCGCAGCATCCTTCTGTAAAACCACATTTCCGCTGCTTTTTCTTGTTTAATTGCGTACAAACAACAGATTTTTGTTTGGGACTTCGTATATGAAAAATGTACGAATAATTGTTCCTCCCGAGGGCTTTCGGATAATCGATTAGCCATTTTCAAAGATTTTAGTTGTGCTGTAGTAAATGTTATGTAAGTTGGTGAGATGTAAAATTAGGTCTAATTACAGAAGAAGATCAGTATAATATGGCCGTGTTCATAACTGATGCTATGTTTTTTTATTATAACGGCTTTTAATATTTTTAGACGCTCTTTACAGTGGTTCGCGTTTATTACGTTTGTGCTTTCGGTATATATATATATATATATATATATATATATATATATGATTAAATAAGTTGCAAAGATTATGTCTGCTTATTTTTAATAAAATCCGTTCATACTCACGGATAATCTTTCGTCTAATATAATTAAAAGATGTCAGGAATGAGCTGTAACGTTGACAGATATTATTAGTCATTTCTCAAGGTACCCAAGTACTTTCAATTTCTTCCCGAGATCATCTTCAGAGGTGTGAGTTATGGTAACAAAAAATAACCGTAAAACTGTGTTGCTAAAAACTACTGTAATTTTTTTCCGCTTCAAATATAACAGTTAACAAATTGCGAGCGTTCATTAGAACCTTGAGAAATGAATGACAATAACATCTGTCAACGTTACAGCGCATTTCTTACATCTTTCAATTATAATACGCGAAAGATTATCCGTGAGTATGAAAAATATTAAATATTCAAAATAAACAGATATAATGTTTGCAATTTATTTAATCTGACATGTCTAAAAGAAAATTTGCTGCCTAAATACACACACACACACACACACACACACACACACACACACACACACATATATATATATATATACTACCAGCCATAATTATTAGGCCACCCCAGTTTTTTAAAAGAAATGATGCATTTCATACTGTTTTTAGTATTTATTGCCAAGTGGATAATTGTAACTGAAAATGGAATGTTTCTTTTGTTATTATTACTTTGCAAAATTTTACAAGGCAAGGAAGCAATTCATTTGATGCACACGTTATTGTGCAGTATTAACAAAAGAACCATTCTATTTTCATTTACAATTATTCACTTGGCAATAAATACTAAAAAATAGTATAAAATATACATCACTTTTTCAAAACACTCGAGTGGCTTAATAATTATGGCCAGTAGTGTATATATATATGATTCAAATCGATGGCACCAATAAAACTGCGTCAAGATTACAAGAATTTAACTGATTTAAAGGTCAGTAGAATTTTTTGTCAAAAGAATGATCAATAGAAAACTAGTCTGACAATAGTGACTATGTTAACATGAGCTCAATTAATTTATCTCGAAACACTGAATCGAACCCACTTTTTAAAGTTAGTATTTTTATGACCAAATATCAGAATATTAATTCTGGAAACTGAACCGAATAAAAACTTTAAAAAATACACTTCCAACCCCCATCTCTCTTTCTCTCTCTCTCTCTCTTTCTCTCTCTCTCTCTTTCTCTCTGTCTCTGCTTCTGTCTGTCAGTCTGTCTGTTTCTTTCTCTCTCTCTCTTTCTTTATATATATATATATATATAGAGAGAGAGAGAGAGAGAGAGAGATTCGTGTAAAATCCTTTGTTAAATAAAGACGTAGGCTGACGATGGTTCGCCTGAAATAGGCCATACTTCCGATTCACCATGAAATAACGTGTCTGTCTTAATTTTTCTTATATTTGCTCTATATGTATGTTTAGAGCTCTCTTAAAGAGTTATCCTAGCACTGTATGTACAGGATACTCTTTTGGATTCTTCTATACCCACACTGCATGCTGATATATATATATATATATATATATATATATATATATATATATATATATATATATTCGGCAAAATATCTCACAAGTAAGACTGTTTTTAATGTGGGTACATTGTACCATACTTATTTTTTATGTGCTTATGTGCCATGTCCCTTCATAGGTGATAATGAGCTTCCACGTCTCCCTATTCCTGGTATATCTCAGCACGCTTTCTTCTGTTACTTCACCCAAACCTCGCTCTACCATCCAAGCTCAAGCCCTTCAAATATGTTATCCGCTGCTTTCCCCTGTCGCTCTTTCCTTCTATCTGACCTGTGAGTATCAGATTCTACAAGCCTTCCTTTCTCATCACATATCCCAAAAACATCAGCTGTCTTTTCCTGATGCTCAGTATTAATTTCCTTCTCGTTTCCATCCTTTCTAAAGCCTCAGTATTGCTCACATGCTCTATCCATGATATTCGCAGTATCCTTCTGTAGAACCACATTTCAGTTGATTCAAGTTTTTCCTAAAATGTGAGAAAATGGTAAAAACAGACCAGTTCCTGCGACTTTACTTTCGGTATACACAGAAATCAGGTAAAAACAATGACAGAGGTGCAGTCGGAAGAAAGAAGCCCCTTAATTAAACATTTGAAGATTTGTAAATCATTGCCCACGAAGAATTAAGAATCTCTGGTTAATCTTATCGCACAGCGAAGTAAATAATGCAACCATACAAGATGCCGAGTAAGTATTTAGAAATAAGGTTGTTCTACGTGATTGTGGAGGGAATAAAGACGGAAGCATCAATTATACACTTTGCTTTTAAATATAACTAGCAGTATAGCCCGGCGTTGCTCGGGTGTAATGAATGCTTTAAAACTAATCCATGGTCCTGGAGCTCAGACTCTTTGGACGTTGGTACGAAAGACTAAAAAGCAATAGTTGTTTCCAGTTAAAGCGAAACCGTAGACTGAAAGAAAAATGAATACATGTAAGTCAAATTTTGATTTCCTGGTATCGATATCAAATAAGTTTTTCTCGTCGTAAACTGAATTTTGAAGACTAAATAAGTTTTCTGAGTAATTGGCATCATGGCTGAGACTAAGAACTACAATTATATCTACTAAGGGGCCAAATCCGAAGCAAAATCTAAAATAAAAGGGCTGAAAAAAATACAGACATACAGGCAGATAAACAGACACACACACAAACATCTTGCCTTATATATATATATATATATATATATATATATATATATATATATTATCGATTTTCTGCACTATTGTAAGAACTGCAACCGTGAAACTTCTGAATATCGTTTCTTATGTCTTTGTCTATGAGTGTATCAAATTTGATTAAAATCGGACCACTCCTTCTATAACCCGATTTTTCGGTTATCGATTTTCGATATTTATCGGGGGTACCTCTACACAAAACCTAGCTAAGAACACTCGCAGACGCTTATAGTACAACTGTGTAAATTTTCAAGAAAATCGGTTTAGCCGTTTCGGAGTCTATAGGTAACGGATACACACACAGACACACACACACACACAGACAAAGTTCCATTTATAAATATGTTTAGATGTAGACGCATTAATATTATTCAAGTTGAAAATTACATCTGGCATTCAATTTATTGTTTTTGTATTTTTTCTCACGTTACTTGAAAGTGTTGAAGAAATATTAATGACAGCGTATCCATCCTGAGTCTGGGAGATTTAGTAAATGGTGTCTAGGCCAAAATCTATCGAGGCCTTTTCTCGTAGCAATATTCCCACTGCTATAAAAGTCTCAGTCTTCAAATTGTTCAAGTATAATCAGAAAATGAATGTGTAATGTGAATGCACATGACGATGACCAAAAGAACAAAAGAAGAGGGGCGCAAAAAACGAATGAAAATATATGGAAACGAAAAAAAATGAATGAAAAACAGCTGGAAAGTTTTGAGAGGAAAAGTAAAGACAGAAAACAGATTTTTAAAGATAACGATTGCAAGAATGAAAGATAAAAAAGAAAGAAAGATAAAAAATAAAGAAAGAAGTATTAGAAAAAAAAGAAAGCTGTCACAATAAGAACAGAAATAAGAAAGAAAGAAAAGTAAAGAGAAAGAAAGAAAATGATTTTAAAAGAAAGAAAGAAAGAAAGAAAGAAAGACTGTGACGATAAGCATAGAAAAAAGAAAGAAAGAGCTGTAAAAAGAAAGAAAAAAGAACGAAGGAAAGAAAGAGGTTTAAAAATAAGGTCGACATGAAAGAAAGAAAGAAAGAAAGAAAGAAAGAAAGAGCTGTTACGATAAGGATGGAAATACGAAGAAAAGAACTGGCAAGAGAAAAAGTAAAGAAAGAAATCTATTTTAAAAGAAAAACAGGAAAAGAAAGAAAGTACTTTCAAGATATTGACAATAGAAAGAAAGAAAGAAAGAAAGAACACTGAAGATAAGAATAAAAAAAAGAAAGAAAAACGGTAAACATGAAGAAAGAAAGAGTTTTAAAGAGAGAAAAAAGAAAGAAAGTAAGAAAGAAATGTATAGAAAGAAAGAGCTGTCAAAATAAGGATATAATACGAATGAAATAAAGAAAGAAAAACTCGTAAAGAGAAAGGAGAAAAGAAAGTGGTTTTAGAAGGAAGAAAAAAGATGTGATGATAATCTTTATCTAAGAAAGAAAGAAAGAAAGAAAGAACAAGATATGAAGATAGAAATAGAAACGAAAGAAAGAAAGAAAAAGAAAGAAAGAAAGAAAGAAAGAACAAGATATGAAGATAGAAATAGAAACGAAAGAAAGAAAGAAAAAGAAAGAAAGAAAGAAAGAATGAACAAGATATGAAGATAGAAATAGAAACGAAAGAAAGAAAGAAAGAAAGAAAGAAAGAAAGAACTATAACGATAAAGGAAGGAAGGAAGGAAGGAAGGACTTTAAACAGTTTATTGCTGGGATGGGCGCTGTCACGTGATCTATGATGGCGGAGTTAGCTGCGCGGGGGATTATGATGTTGAAGACCCAAAAACTATCGATGAAAGGAATTTTCATATCACCGTTGCGCACGCACATATCACAGCTTTTTGATCTTTTGAAACAAGAAATATTCTTTCATCAAATTGATGATCGAATTTACTATCGAGCAATAAAAGACGGAATGTCATGGTGTACCCTAATCCTTGCAGTTCTGAAAAGATCTTTTTCTTTCTTCTTTTATATGCCGTATCCCTTCAGGCCGTAGGCGATCAAGATCCTCCACATCTTCCTTTCCTTTGTAGCTCTTAATATCTTTTATTTTCTTATTATTTCTCCCGAACTCAGCTCTGCCATTCATTTGTTTAAGCCCATCAAGTATATCACGCGCGGTTTTCTTCTCACTCTATCCGTCCTTTGAGTATTAGATTCTCTAAGCTTTCTTTCCTCATTACGTATCCAAGAATCTTCAGCTGTCTCTTTCTGATGTTAACTACAAGTTCCTTTTTTGGTGTTCATTCTCTCCAAAATCTCGTCGTTACTCGCATATCCGGTCCATGGTATACACAGCATCCTTCTGTAGAAACTTATTTCCGTTGTTTAAAGTTTTTCCTTCATCTTTGGCGAGATTTTCCAGCATTGTATGGCATATAAGAATATATCACATAACAGTCCAGTACTCTTTTCTTTGTTTACCACGAAATAGTCCTGTCTCTCAAAACTCTACTCGGCATTCGGATTAGCCATGCCAATACACCTTCAGATCTCAGTGTCGTAATATCCGTCCTCTGTTAAAACACTTACCAGGTATTTAGATTTTTGTACCTGCTTAATTTTAGTATCCCCGACCAGTAACTGGCATCTGGGGTTCCTCTTTTTGCTGGTGACTTTGATGTCAGTTAGGTCGGGTTTCAATCCTGCTAAAAGCAATCGGATGTCTAACCGTACTGATGAGCTGTGATACAGCGAAACAAATTTGTCTGCAGATGACTATATATGAGCATAAATGTGTGTGTGTGTGTGTGTGCGCGCGCGCGCGCGCTTATCTCTAGAATAAGCTGCCCATTGAGTTTTCTTGTAGTTTGTTTAGTCCTTTCTTCTCGCCTTTTTTAGCTACCTTCTGTAAGAGGTCTTGTAGTTTCTTTTCCGTTTCTCCGATCAGTACTGTGTCATCTGCCTATTTTATTTTAAAATTGTGATCGCCAATAACAAATTCTGGCAGGGTATCTAGTTTTCTCAGAATTACCTCACTGTATAAGTTGAATAAATCCAGTGCGATGACACATCCATGTTTTACTCCCCTTTACATTTTTGTATATCTGCTGAATTCATTTTCTGCCCGTATGCAGGCGGTTTGCTGCCAATATACGTTCTTGATTATTCTTAGGGATCAGTCAGTCAGTTAAGTGTCATACGAGGCGACCGTGTCTAAAAACATACATAATTATTAGGCCACCCCAGTTTTTTTTTAAAGAAATGATGTATTTCATACTATTTTTATTATTTATTGCCCATTGGATAATTGTAAATGAAAACAGAATGGTTCTTTTTTAATACTACACAATAATATATGCATCAAATGAACAGTTCTGGTGTCCAGTTTTTGTGCTCTCTTCACCATGCTAGTCTCTTCTTTTTATTGGCTGGCCGAAGCAAAGTCTTCCTGACTACCTTGTAAAATTTTGCAAAGTAATAATAACAAAAAAAAAACATTCTATTTTCATTTAGAATTATACACTTGGCAATAAATACTAAAAATAGTATGAAACATCATTTCTTTTAAAAAACTGGGGTGGCCTAATTATGGCCGGTAGTGTACATGACTGATTGAGTAGAATATTTTCCTGCAGAAGGTTACCCTTAGTATTTACGGTAGACTGATTGTCAACCAAAGCTGTAGAACCCAGTCTGTCCTCTTATTTGACCCATAGATAGAGGGAAAAGAAACAGATTAATATCTTTCTTTTTTCTTTCTTTCACATTCTATCTAGCTATCTATCTATCTATCTATCTATCTATATATATATATATATATATATATATATATTGATATGTTTCCTCTTCTTTTTCTAGTTTCTATATCCATCTGGTGATTTTTTTTTCTGGCTTTTTTCTCTTTTATTTTTCCAATTGCTCTTATTACTTTCTTTAGTCCGCTCGGCTTTTTTTTCCCTATTTCCCGCTTTAGGTCTTGGCTTCATGAGCGCATTACTTCCTTCATTGCTTTCTTTCATTCGTCATTCCGATGTCTCCTTTTCTCGTTGCCGCGCGTTTGTGTTAATGTTCTCGACCAGATGACGCGATAAACGCGTTTACAAATACAAAAATGGATGGGTCTCCCAGCACACGTCACTCGTCAGCCAGAGACAATTGTATCAATTCTCTCATCTTACATCCATATAGAAACAAACGGAAAGAGGTAGCAGAATATATGCAAATGTGGCAGACGTGACAGAGGTGTGAAATAGATGTTTACAATCACACTAAAATGTCATTTCACTTGGAAAGATTTAGTCAGTTAAGTTCCATACGTGATACACGCTTTGGACGATCATGTCTCGAAAGAGACATGACTGACTGACAGAAGATTATCCCGCAGTAGGTTGCCATTGCATTCTGCGGTAGATTGGTTGCAACGCTATAAATCCCAATCTGTCCTATTATTTAACCCATAACTGGAGGGAAGAGACGTATTAATATCTTTCTTATGAGTATTTGTGCGTAAGTGAATGCAGGGAATTCAACTGGAATTCGAACTCGGCTCCTTGATTTGTCGTTCCGAGTCAATATCCATTACACCACAATGCACATCACAAAGCCTAAATATTGGTACATAGCCAGATTCATGTTTATAGACATAAAATTAGGTACCTCGCTAAAAAAATGAGCATACATTATTTTTTAAAAATTTTAAAATGCCCGAACTTAATAAAAGAAAGAAATACTTTATCGTCGATACATTTGCCTCATTATTAAGTGGAAAGACAAAAGAACATTTTATGTAAAACTTATTTTTCAAAATTTTTGAAAAACTTTCGAAAATATGATTAAAAACTTTGTTTTTCTGGAGTTAAAGAGAGAGAACCGTAAAATAGTTTCGAAAATTAAATGTCTTTTTACCCTGAAAAGCATACTGATTTTGAAACTCTTGCAATGAAACATTCAGGATTTATTAACCAATAAACTAATTTTTAAACGTGTATTTCATTATATGGATCTGCTTGATAAGAAGGTTTCGTCAGACAATAAGTTAAAAGTCGTTCTGCTATTGACTTAGTGGCTGAGGAAATTATGTTGGAATAAACTGTGGTTGCATAATGTCAAATTTTCGAACATTATATTTATATAAGCAAGTGAATGTGTCTAGCCACTGATGAGCTATGATACAGCGAAACAGGCTTGTATGTGGATGACTAATATATTATGCTCTCATGACGATCGAGCTCTCTAAAGAAGAAAATTTTGAAAACAGTTTCCACTTCTGCTATAACAGCCTGACTCTACAGAAATGAATTGAGTTCTTTCTGTGACTGGCGTGTGTAAACACTGCGTATATACAACACGTTAAAAATTTCGCTTCTCTGATTCCATGTGCCTATGGTTTAGTGGGTAAACACTCCGACTGACACCAAATCGGTCGAGTTTCGGTCCCGGACAGAAGCAAGTGGATGTGTCTAGCTACACTAATGAGCTGTGATAAAGCGAAACTGGCTTGTATGTGGATGACGAATATATTATGCTCTCATTACGATTGAGCTCTCTAGAGATGAAAATTTTAAAAACAGTTTCCACTTCTGCTATATAAGCGTGACTCTTCAGAAATTGAGTTCTTTCGGTGACTGGCGTGTGTATACACTGCTTATATACAACACGTTAAAATTTTCCCTTCTCTGATTCAATGCGCCTATGGCTTAGGAAGTAGCGACTCACACTAAATCGGTCGAGTTTCGATCCCGGCCAGAAGCAAATGGGTGCGTCTAGCCACGCTGATGAGCTGTGATATAGGCTTGTATGTGGATGACTAATATTTAAACTGGCAATGAATGCCTGTTATGTTTAATCATGAGCCGTTCTAAACATCGTATTTTGACTTTAATTTCAGGTGAAAATAATTATATATATTCAAATGTAAATCATTTTCAACAAAGTTATTGAACATTGCCTAATGACGTGATATAAGCTTTAAATCTCGAAAGAAAAATTTCCATGTCGCAATGTAAGTTAAACTAATTTTAGATAAAATATTACGCTCTATAATCTGTGTTGTATTAAGCTCATTTTAAAAAAGTAAATGCCGGAGATTTCTGGATTTTAAACCTGTTGTTTCTCTTCATCTGGATATATATCGTTCATTCAGTAATGAATTAGAACACTTTCAGCTGCGCTAAAAGTCAGCCTCCTTCTACCGAGCACCCATAGTAGAATCGCCGACTGATGTCAGTTAGGTCGGGTTTCAATCCTGCTAAAAGCAATCGGATGTCTGACTGTACTGATGAGCTGTGATACAGCGAAACAAATTTGTCTGCGGATGACTATATATGAGTATAAGTGTGTGTGTGTGTGTGTGTGTGTGTGTGTGTGTGTGTGTGTGTGCGCTCTTATCTCTAGAATAAGCTGCCCAACCCTACGGTCTGTTTCCACAGATGCAACGCTGCAATCTGCTTTTACAGCAAATATTCGTATGAGCTCCATTCTTTAGTGCAAAGTGTTTCGAACTTTAAAGCTAAGACCCACACTTGGGAGAAGAATCATAATATTGGAATTATAAGAAAGAACTTTCACTAAGATGGATTTTTTCAAGAACCAGTCAGTCAGTTAAGTGCCATACGTGATACACGCTTGGGCGATCATGTCACTTTTTGTGACATGACTGACTGGGCAGATTATTATCCCGCAGTAGGTTGCCATTATTTTCTGCGGTAGACTGGTTGCCAGCCAAGGCTATAGAAAACAAACTGTTCTGTTATTTAACCCATAACTGGAGGGAAGGGACGGATTAATACCTTTCCCAAATGTCTTTGCGCGTAAGTGAATGCAAGGAATTCAACTGGAATTCGAACTCGGCTCCCCGCTTTTTCGTTCCGAGTCGATATCCACTGCACAACAACGCAAAATACGATAAACTCTTCAAGTGAAATTTCAATCGCTATTTAATATTCATCATCTTCAGTTCCTACTTCTTACAATTATGCATATTCTCTCTATCTAGAGTGGCTCTTAAATTTTGTATTGGGTAAACATTTCTAAAAAAAGGATGCATGACTTCGATAATTAATTTCAAATCATTAAACATGCAATTCATGTTCTCAAGTTGTTTTTATATCTTACTAGCAGTATAGCCCGGCGTTGCTCGGGTGTAATGAAAGCTTTTAAACTAATCCATGAGCTCATACTCAGCCTAAAGAATATTTGTGTGAAGTTTGGTGAGAATCGGATAAAAATTGTGGATTTGTATAAAGGACATACAGACAAATAAACCGACACACACAAAAACATTTTGCTTTTATGTATATGTATTATCGATTTTCTGCACTATTGTAAGAACTGCAACCTTGAAACTTCTGAATATCGTTTCTTATGTATTTGTTTATGAGTGTATCAAATTTGATTAAAATCGGACCACTCCTTCTATAACCTGATTTTTTCGATTATCGATTTTCGATATTTATCGGAGGTACCTCGACACAAAACCTATCTAAGAACACTCGCAGACGCTAATAGTACAACTGTGTAAATTTTAAAGAAAATCGGTTCAGCCGTTTCGGAGTCTATAGGCAATGGACACACACACACACACACATACACACACACACAGACAAAGTTCCATTTATAAATAAGCTTAGATTAACATCTGAAACTGTTTTAATGGACACACACACGGACACACACACATAGAGACTAAGTTCCATTTATAAATAAGTTTAGATCAATAATTACAAACAGAAACAGTTTTCACTTTGTTTTTTAAATAAGACATTTGTCTTTTTATATTGCGCACATTCTGTTATTCTAATTTCGAATTCCAATTAATTTTTCGTGAAGATTGAACAGTGGAAAGTCCGATAGAATTTGTAAAACTGTTGCAATATCTGAAGAGTAATATATAATTTTCTCTTGTTTATACATTTTATGTGAAATATTCCGCAAATGAATAGTATAAGTATTTGAATAGCTTCATTAGTTTTGTAAAGTTTAGGCAAAATTTAAAATCGCTAAGATGAAGGATAAACTTGAAGCAACTGATATGTGGTTCTGCAGGAGGATGCTGCGGATATCATGGATCGAGCATGTGAGCAATGATGAGGTTTTGGAAAGGATGTAAACGAAAAAGAAATAAACACTGAGCATCGGGAAAAGACGGGTGAAGTACCTGGGACATGTGATGAGGAAAGAAGGCTTGGAGAATCTGAGACTCACAGGTCAGGAGGCAAGAGAGACAGGGGAAAGCAGTGGGTAACATACTTGACGGGCCTGAGCAGGTAGATAGCAGAACGGGATTTGGATAGGGTAACTAAGTTAAAACTTAATAAGTCACATTTTTTTTTCCTTTTTTTCTTTCCAAATCTTTCACTTTTATTTCTTTTCTCTTTTTTTAATTTTCAATTGGAGTAGATAGACTTAACTATCGCCCGGTTCACACTCCACCCACGTCTTTTGAACAGGTGAAGAGGCTCATCCCTTGTTTCCTGGTTAGGATGTGGTTCCCGGCTTTCTTTTCTTTTTTTTTCCCCCAATCTTCTTTCACTTTTTTCTTTTCTTTTTTTTTTTTCGTTCTCAATTGGAGTAGATAAACTTTACTATCGCCCGGTTCACACTCCACCCACGTCTTTTGAACAGGTGAAAAGGCTCATCACTTGTTTCCTGATTAGGATGTGGTTCCCGGCTTTCTTTTCTTTTCTTTTTTTTTTCCAATCATTTTACTCTTAAGTAGCCCCATGCGCATCAGTGGCGTCACCGCCTTGTTTGGGGTGATATGATTAAAAAAAACAACAAAAAAAAAAAAAAACAGGAGAAAACGTGCTAAGAGCCACCAGGGATAGAGAGGCGTGGAAGACCATGATCGCCTACGTCCTGAAAGGACAAGGAACATAGAAGAAGAAGAATATAACGAGCGTGAAACGTAGTGTATATCCGTACGCACAATATACTTTTACTGATATATTAATACGAATTCAAAACTTGTCTACGTTCTAAGTTCTTTCTATACCCTTTTCCGTACCGTCAATGCGGATTTTAGCTTATTCATGATGATCATATCATCCTTTCAGTTAGACGCCGATTACCATCTAATCGTCTATATCTTCCATTTTTTGAATAGTTGGCAAAATTGTCTTTTTTTAAAGTATTTTGCCTTGTCACTACTCTGGAGTAATTTTTTAAGTCTACTGAACCGGTTCTCCTAAAAAAAAACGAAAAAAAGATAGAGATAGAAAAATTAAATAAGAAATAGAAACAAAAAGCAAGACTAATTCATTTGTTTGAGTTCCAGAATTTTCGCCATGTCAGCCCCGAAAAAAATGTTGGCACAATAAGACCATCACTTTGCTCTCTGACTAACAAATAATAATAATAATAATAATAATAATAATAATAATAATAAAACACACTCAAAAGTCATTTCGAAGGTGAACTGATTCACCGCCAATTGATCGCACGGTTAAGCAAAGATCATCAAATGAGATAACACGCTCGTGTCCACCTTATCGTCTTTGCTTTTCACGCTCATCTAGACTTTATAGACTTTTTTTGGGGAGGGGGGGGTTCTGTTTTGTTATTTTTTTTTTTTTTTTTTCGTCTCCTTTCAATAGGGGACTTGCTGTTGTGAATGTAAATTTCTTTATTTTCAAAGAATTGCTTTCTTTTTGTTTGTGTTCGTGACTTTCAAGCAATCTTTTTCTCCTTTTCTCTTGTCTTCTTTTTCCATTTTTTTTATAACGTTTTATTTTGTTTTTCTCAATTCTTTTCGATTTTCTCTTACAAAATCGTTTCACCATTTCGTGGATACTTTTTCTTTGTCACATGTATTTCAATCTTAACAATCAAGTCTTTTTTTTTTCTTATGTATGTTTGTTTATTTCTTGCTTGTTTTTTCCCCCTGCTTTCTTGCTTTCGTTCATTCTTTCTTTAATTTCATTTGTCTAAACTTTTCATTCGTTATTTTCTTTTCTTCAGATTCTTTCTTTTATAATTTTTATTTTCCACATCGCACTTATTTCATTCAGGAAAACTCATTCTTTATTCTTTTTCAGCCTTTCCGTCTGCTTTACATCTTTCATCGCTTTTCATCTGCTTTACATCTTTCATCGCTTTTCATCTGCTTTACATCTTTCATCGCTTTTCATCTGCTTTACATCTTTCATCGCTTTTCATCTGCTTTACATCTTTCATCGCTTCATTTTCCTTCGTCCTGTTAACTTTTACTTTTTTTTTGTCAATTTACTGTCATTGATGTAAAATTTATATGCAATTTATACAAATGAAAAGGTGCAAACACACACACACACACACACACACACACACACACACACACACACACACACACACACACACACACACACTGCTGACCAAAAACTTAAATATACTTTTGCGTTGTTAGACTCAATCACTTATTTGAATAGAGGTTCACAAATAGAAAATAAAAAAGGGAAAAGAAAAATTAAAAACATTTTTAGCATTTAATACGGAAAATTTGAATACTAGGACATAAGGCCAAATAAACTATAAAAAAATGAATGCATGGTCATCAGTAAAAAAAAAAAAATAGAAAGGAGTCCAAAATATTAAAAATACAAGTCGGAGATACTGAAATCAACCAGGTACAGAAATTCAAATAATTGGGGAATATTTTGACAGAGGACGGAAAGTGCGATGCTGAGAACCGATGGCGTAGATGGACAAGGATGCATTCCAGAGGCTGAGTAGAGTACTGAGCGACAGGAAAATTTCGCTGGAAACAGAGAAGAGAGTCAGTCAGTTAAGTGCCATACGTGATACACGCTTGGACGATCATGTCTCGAAAGAGACATGACTGACTTGTCATAAGATTATCTCGCAGTAGCTGACATTACTTTCTGTGGTAGACTGGTTGCCAGCCAAGGCTATAGAACCCAATCTGTCCTATTATTTAACCCATAACTGGAGGGAAGAGACGGAATAATACCTTTCCCAAGGGTATTTGCGCGTAAGTGAATGCAGAGAATTCAACTGAAATTTGAACTCGGCTCCTCGATTTCGCGTTCCGAGCCGATATCCACTACTGCACCACAGAGTACTGGATTGTTATGTAATGTCAGTGCTTCACTATGACAGAGACTGCTAAAAAATCTCATCAAAGATGAAGGAAAGACTTGAAGTAACCGAAATGTGGTTCTACAGAAGGATACTGAGGATACTATGTACCAAATATGTTAGCAAAGACGAGGTTTTAGAGAGAACTGAAACGAGAAGGAAACTTATACTTAACACCAGGAAAAGACAGCTAATGTTTCTGGGAAATTTAATGAAAATGCAGGGATTGGAGAATCTGATACTCACAGAACAGTTAGAAGGAAAAAGAGCAAAAAAGCAACGCATGATATACTTGATGGTCCTGAGCAAATGGATGGCAGAGCTGACCATATTTAAATGAAGATTTAATTGGTAAGCATTTAATGATATTTTAGTCATTTGTGTACTAACATTAGCGCGGTTTTCATCTCCCACATAATATTAGGTAAAAACATGACAAAGGCTAAAAAGCTCTCAGTGTGGACGTGGCAGAATTTTCGAGCTGCAAACGCAAATCCTCTCTCAACGTGCCATTGATGGTGAGATTGGATGTACTAAATCTGCTGTTGTAAATTTCCTTAAAATTCCTGAATGATATGGAAGGAAAATTTCAAATGATCGGCTTAAAATTTCGTCCGCATTGAGCAGAAGGATTCGATGTGTTTTGCGGCAAGTCACCACCCGATCATTGAACCAAATTAATACCCTTACGGACGCAGAATGCAGCTCAAGACGGCACCTCCAAGAGAAAGGATTTAAGACCCATGCCTCCTTCTACACCACAAAATGATTCGGTTAAAATTTACGAAGAAGCACCAAACGTGGGACATAGAAAAGTGCAAGAAGGTTTTGTTCTGATATACTTGATGGTGATGTCGTTGAAAGACAACAAAAAATCACAGTAATTGTTGATTTTTTTATCGGGTCTAAGCTTTCGGCTCACATAAGCCATTATCAAAAAATAAATATTAACACGCAGTAAACATAGAACATTTACGTTATTAACAATAAAGAGAATTAAATTGAAAATACAAGTCCATCCCTACCGTGGCGGATGGCCGAAGACAGTGACAAAATAGTGGCGTTGTGGTCCCTGATCTGATTACAGTACTTCATGATAGAGATCGTTTCCAACGTTACGAGCACAATAAGGATTTCACACCGGATTTCAACACGACACAGTGGATTATATTCAATCATAATCTGGGAGACTATCACTTTTCAAAGAACAATTGAATTTCAAGTTATACAGGGGCGTCAAAATGCAGATGGTTAAATTGGTATATTACAGAGAGCATTCTTATTGTCTAAAGACATTCGCTTGTGGGAAAATTATGACGAATAGCATGATTTTTTGGACTATCCAGTGAGTTCACCTGACCAGAACGCCATTAAAATGTTTGGGTGTTGAATGCAATGAAACTCTATAGAAATTAACATCAATTCCAATCAATGCATGATCTTTGTGAAGCCATCTTCTCCACTTAAAATAAACATTCTAGCCAGCATTCTACAGACGCTTCTATCGACCATGCTAAAGCGGAGTTTTAAGTTATTCACAATGACGACAGTTCAACTCCCCACTTAAACGCCTTGTTGGACATTTCCTCCTGTGTTTAGGACTTCTATAGGCGTGGTCTTAAATAATTGACCAGTTTGTATTTAGCCAAATTTCCTAGCATTTTAATTTTTTGCATTAAATGCTTTTTATCATTTAATACGAAAAATTTAAATACAGGTAATTTTTTCTTTTCTTATTTTTATTTTTTAAAGGTCTACTAAAAGAAGCGGTTGAGTTTAACAACGTAAAACGTATTTTTGTTTCTTTATTTTCATTGGATTTAAGATTTTGTATTCTGTTTAATACACTCAATACAATTGTCATCTTTGATAATGGCTGATGTAAGCCGAAAGCTCAGAAAGAATTAAATAAAACATGTATCAATATTGTGATTTTCTTTCCTCTTTCAACGATAATGCTATTAAGCCGGTAATACTTTTTGGTACGCCGGTACGCCAAATTTCAGTCCGCCATTTTGGTACGCCAAAATTTGTTAGGTATCATGTGACGTATCCAAAAAATTTTTTCTACAGGAAAAAAATAAATAAAATTTATTTTTACAAGTATGTTTGTACAATATACATTCATCTAGCGAATAGACATGAAATTAGATGCAAAAAACTACTATAATTATTTTTAAATTCCTTCTTTATATGTCCATATTCCAGTATAATAAAAATGAAATCTCGTTCTGGCGTACCGAAAAAATATTTTTTCTAAAGAATAAAAACGAATAAAAATTATTTTTCTGAGAATCTTTATTCATTTATCTAGCGAATAAACATAAAATTACACATGAAAAACTACTTTAATTATTTTTAAATTCCATCTTAATATGTCCATATCCAGTATAATAAAAATGAAGAAATGTTTGTTTGTGTGTTGTGTCGTTTGGCGTACCGAAAAAATACTTTTTCTAAAGAATAAAAACGAATAAAAATTATTTTTATGAGAATCTTTATTCATTTATCTAGCGAATAAACATAAAATTACATATGAAAAACTAATTTAATTATGTTTAAATTCCATCTTAATATGTTCATATTCCAGTAATAAAAATGAAGAAATGTTTGTTTGTGTGTTGTGTCGTTCTGGCGTACCGAAAAAATATTTTTTTAAAGAATGAAAACGAATTAAAATTATTTTTATGAGAATCCTTATTCATTTATCTAGCAAATAAACATAAAATTATATATGAAAAACTAATTTAATTATTCTTAAATTCCATCTTAATATGTCCATATTCCAGTATAATAAAAATGAAGAAATGTTTAAACCAGGTTTAAATTGTTTAATGTAAACTCAAAATCCTGGAAGCAATCTATATTAAACAATTTAAACCTTTTTTGAATACGATCAATTTTGATATTTCCAATAACGTACTCAAATGCCTGTAATCAGATCATGGACCACAACGCCACTATTTTGTCACTGTCTTCGGCCATCCGCCACGGTAGGGATGGACTTGTATTTTCAATTTAATTCTCTTTATTGTTAATAACTTAAATGTTCGATGTTTACTGTGTGTTAATATTTATTTTTTGATAATGACTTATGTGAGCCGAAAGCTTAGACCCGATAAAAAATCAACAATTACTGTGATTTTTTGTTGTATTTCAACGATATCACCATCAAGTATATCAGACGGTACGAACGGATCCTACACAAAATTAATAGACAAAACTTGTCTATATTATTCAATGAAACCTGCATTAATATATATATATATATATATATATATATATCCAAAGATTCGCTTACAATGAGCATAAGTGATGAAAAAATGCCCAAAACTTAATAAAAAAAAAGACTATTTTGATGTAAAACTAATTTTTTAAAACCCTTTTTAGAACCTTCGAAAAAAAATATTTGTTTGTATGAAGTTAACGTGTGGCCATAAAGTTGTATAGGAAATGTGAGTGTCTTAGTGTAGTGAAAACACATTGATTTTGAAATTCTTCCAAAAACCTGATGTTTATCGGGTTTTAATGAAACTTTTAGGACTTATTTTTAAATGAATTAAATTAATTTTCAAATTTTTCTCAGGAAAACTTGGTTAAAATATATTTTACATTTGTTACCCACCACTTATTTAATTTTATGAAATTTTGAGAATTTCTTTTTTGTGCCGTTTAATGTATGTATTATTAATGAGGACAAATCCTAGAATTCTTTTGATCAAACCGGACCTCAATTACAGAAACCTTCATTAAATCATAAAATAAAAAATATAATAAAACTATTTATTTACAACTTGTTTGGATTGCTTTTATGACTCAAGTATATTACAGATTACTGTCTTAAGTAAAAAAAAAAAAAAAGTATTTTCGATGTATAATGAATTTTTGCAAAAATTGTTTTCTTTTTTAAATTTAATTATAACATTTTATGAAGTTTTAAATCTTTAAATTCTGTATTACTTTTTAGCAGTCAGGTGATACTTTTATTAAGTACGAGGGTCATTTAATAAATAAAGTGAATTTTTCGGTATAAGAACTTCTAATACTGATAGAAGCTTACTGTTTTTTTTAATTTTTTTCCTTTACTTCTTTTTCAAAGGGATTTAATTTAATTTTTTTTTTTTTTTTTTTGCAGATTGAAAAAAACTTTGAGAGTTTTAAAGATTAACAAAGATGGTCGACCAAGAAGCATGCTCCAGGATTGAACAAGGGTCGGTTATCAAGTTTTTGGTTGCTGAAGGGTGCAAACCAGTTGAAATTCATAGGAGAATGTCAACTTTGTATGGTGCCACATGTTTCAGCCAAAAAATGGCTACAAGTGAGCTAAATTGTTTAAAGAAGAATGGAACAGTGTTGAGGATGAAGACAGGCCTGTGAGGCCTGCAGAAGTGAGGTTTCCTGAGGTGATCGAATCGGTGAATGACCTCATTCAGTCAGACAGAAAAGTGACAGTGGATGATATTGCAAGGACTTTGAGCCTATCTGTTGGGGCAGCACACAAAATTGTCCATGATGACCTTGCCTACTCAAAGGTCAGCTGCCGGTGAATGCCAAAGATGCAAACGGTGCACACCATCAAGGAGTTGGGCTGGGATGTGTTCCCTCATCCCCCTTACAACCCAGACCTTGCCCCTTTAGATTTTCACCTGTTTGGTCCCTTGAAAGCTTTCAAGAGAGGCACGAAGTTTGAAAGTGACGATGAAGTCAATAGTGCTGTGAGCGATTGGCTGAGACATCAGTCCAAAGATTTTTACACTGTGGGAATATGGAAGCTTGTGCATAGATGGGAAAAGTGTGTGACACTACTGGGAGATTACGTTAAAAATAAAATAAGCTTCTATCTGTATTAGAAGTCCTTATACCGGAAAATTCAACTTTTTTTTTTTTTTTTAATGACCCTCGTAAAAATTATATTTAATAATCATAAATGGAAAAGCTTACTACAATTCCGCGTTCTCCAGTATTTAAAAAAATGAACTTTTTTGTGCTTGAATAAATGTGCCGAATCCGTGGAGAATTCGAACTTCGTCCGACTTTGGGAAGAAAAAAAACGTTTTTTGATCTGACGTGCTTTTTACTGCGCGAAGACCATAAACAAGCGTGGTTCTGTTTGCTTTTAAACACATTTTTTCGGTTCAGATATCTTCGAAAGTTATAATGGTCAGTTTCGTATCCGAAGTGTACACGAAGCAATTTCCAAAGAACTAATAGACTTTATTTATTAATCCGATATATTTCTATTCATTATTAAACAGTATTTTTAGTTCGTCTACCGTTTGTCGTGCAATGGATATCGACTCGGAACGACAAATCGGCGAGCCCAGTTCAAATTCCAGTTGAATTCCTTGCATTCACCTACGCACAAATGCCCTTGGGAAAAGTATTCATCCGTATCTTCCCTCCAGTTATGGGTTAAATAATAGGACAGATTGGGTTCTATAGCCTTGATCGGCAACCAATCTACCGTAGAAAGCAATGGCAACATACTGCGGGGTAATCTTCAGCCCAGTCAGTCATGTCTCTTTCGAGACATGATCGCCCAAGCGTGTATCACGTATGGCACTTAAATGACCGACCTGAACATTTGATAAACTTAGTAAAAAATATACGCCCTCCGGCAAGATTACGAACCTGCGTTCCCATTTTGAAAGAGAAATCGTCGTTTAGTTCTGAAAAGTTTTCGACCCCCTCGACTACGAAATGATTTTATCATCAAGCAAGATTTCATTTGCCTTAAAGCGCAATTGTTACGATTTACTAAGTGTAGCTTAGACGTGATACAAGGACGAAAGTATGGAACACCCAGTGAGTATTGAACTTACTACTCAGCTGTAAGTAAACAAGCGAGACAAGTTTCCTAACAATGACACCATGCTGAAGATCCCTACTCGCACAGCTTATATAATGATAGCATATCCTTATAAGTATGCCTACGCGCATGCGTATATGTCTATGTTTGTAAGAAAAAAAGAGTTGTTCGCTCCAGATTATGACGAATTCAAATACTTAACATTTACCGTGATGCTTTTTTCTCTCTTTCTCTTCCTTCTCGCTCTTTCTTTTCAATGTCTTTTTTCCTTATTTTTATTCTGTCTCTCGCTAGACTATCTTTGTATCAAGATTGGAATATCTAGTTGGTGTGGTTCCATGATAATCTTTAAAATAAACATAAACAAAAAGTTTTACGCCAATATTCCAGAGATAAAGAGAAAAATCTGTTAATGTGAAAAAATATATAATTCGGCAAAAAGAGAATAAAAGTGCATGGTTGATGAGACTCATTACTAAATACGAATCGTTCTTATGTCAATCGAATCCGTTGTATAAATGATACGTCTGGTTAAATTGTCTAATCAGAAAAGTTTGGGAAAAGTTTCTGTTTATTTTCTCGTGTTTTTCATAAAAGACCTTTTGCTTTGACATACACCTTGTCCGCTTGTTTGTATGCATATTGTCATTAAACAAACATATTTTAATGTTGGAAGCCAAAGGACACTTTTTGAAACGCTGGTGTTCTCACGGTAAGCTCCCTTTGTTGTACTTTTTATTCATGAAAAATCTTGTTCACATGAAGTTATTTTCCACGCTCGACAATCTTGATTTGGAGCATTTTATTTATTTATTTCAGTTACGGACAAATATAGAAAAGCATGAATATTTAGAGCGAATAAAAGGCTGATTGGAGTGCCATAGAAAAGAATATGAAAATTAAGTAACGTAATTTCTAACCGGCAGAAATTAGTAACCTAAGTTACCAAGCTCGAATCAAACACATTCATTCTTCTTTTATAAGCTTCTTTTAAGCGATCATAATTCTCCACAACTTCCTAGCCTTTGTGACTTTTAGCAGCGTTTTTTCCCTTTACCAAAACGCCTGTAACTCGTCCGGCCAACCATCCACACAAGCATGTCCCGTAACTAGCCTCTCTTTCCTTCAATATGCTCTGTGAAGGTTAAATTCTCCAAGCACTCTTTCCTCATTTTGTAAAAAGAATTCCAGGTATTTCTCTAATTTTGAGTTTGTGTGTTCATTTTTTTCTTCCTCGTTTCTTTCTCTCTCCATCTATGGCAGTGAGTTCAAAAGTGGGCGGTACCACATCCCTAGGGGTGTTGGAAAGATCTGGGTGGGGTGAGAAAAAGTGGACACCCAGAGAGTGGCTTGTTACACTTGAACCAGAACATACACCACACGCCCTTTATACTTGAAGTGTATCTTGCCTTCAAGCGTATCAAATTTAGAGAACAATTATGGGATACTCATTTGACATGCAATAGTATCACTAAGAAAACCCAATGAAAGGTTGGCTATACATTTAGTGGGTGTTAGTGTTTTGTTTATGCATTTAGGGGCGTTAGTTTGTGTTTACAGTGTCGTCTGGTCCAGCTACGGCATTGTAATAGAGATGATGACAGCCTTAGAAAGAGAGAAATAATAAATGAAATCTACAACACTGGTGTATTACCAGATGATCTAAGCAAATCAATTTTCATAGCTCTGCCTAAGAAGCCAGGCGCAATCGAATACGAACTCAACCGAACAATCACTTTGATGAGCTATATAACGAAATTCATTGTCCGAATCCTGATGAATAGAACGCAAAGGAGAATCAAACCAGAAATAGGACAAGAACAATGCGGTTTCGTCAAAGGCAGTGGAACAAGGAATGCAATATTTATGCTTAGGATGCTATCAGAAAGGGCAATACAAATGCAAAAGGACGTTTACCTACGTTTTGTAGGCTTTGTCAAAGCGTTCGATAAAGTACGTCACAAAGAATTGATAAAAATGCTCAGCAACCTCGACATATTTGGGAAAGTCATTAGAGTAATTAAGAACCTCTAATGGCAGCAAACTGCCGTTATACGGACAGGAAACGAATTCAGCAGATATACAAAGATAGAAAGGGGCGTAAGACAAGGATGTGTCTTTTCACCGGATCTATTCAAGCGAGACTATTTTGAGGACCCTAGAAGTTATGCCAGTATTCGTCATCGGAGTCTAAATCTGAACAAAATAAAATATGCAGATGATGCAGTGCTGATAGCAGACAAGGAAAGGAAAAGACCTCCTGAAAAATTAGATGAAGAAAGTTTAAAGAAAGGAGTACACAAAATTAGAAGAAAACCGAATGAATGGTCATCAACAAACAGAGGAGCTCAAAATGCCAACTGGAGATACTAAAATCTAGCAGGGACAAAAATTTAAGTACTTGGGAAATGTTCTAACAGAAGACGAAAAATGCGACACTGAGATGGCGAAGGACCCATTCCAGAAGCTGAGCAGCGTATTAATACTGGATTGCTATGTGATATCAGTTCTTCAGTATGGCAGCAAATGCTGTGCAATATCATCAAAAATGAAGAAAAAACTTGAAGCAACTGAAACGTGGTTCTACAGAAGATTGCTGCGGATATCATGGGTCGAGTACGTGAGCAATGATGAGGTTTTAGAAAGGATGGAAACGAAAAGGAAATTAATACTTAGCATCAAGAAAAGACAGCTAAAGTTCCTGAGATAGGTGATGAAGAGGGAAGGCGTGGAGAATCTGATATTCACAGGTCAGATAGAGCAAAAGCAGCATGTAACATACTTGACTGACCTGAGCAGGTAAATGGTAGAGCGGGGTTTGGGTTGGGTAACAGAAGAAAGTGTGCTAAGAGCCACCAAGGATAGGGAAACGTGGAAGGCCTTCATCCTAAAGGGACATGGCACATAGAAGAAGAAAAAGCGCCGCGTTTTTGGTACTCAAGAGGGCAGGAACCCTAAAATATTTGATTGATGTTATTCTCACCATCCTTCTGTATAACGATATTTCTGCTGCCTGCAGTATACTTTTCCGCTGTGGGATGATTGTCCAGTATTCACTGCTATATAACAAATAGTCTACTGGGCTAAATCGATAGCTATCAACTATCAGCTTTGGAAGGGGCATATTCCCCTGAATGGTGTTGTTTTGCACCTAGTCACAATTGTGGGACACACGATAGAGTGAATTTGCTAGAGAGCCGAGTTTGCCACGTATTTTGTTTATGAATGAATTCATGATCCTTTAAGTTTAGACAGCAAACTGTTTTAATCTTTTTGTACATGTGGGCATTACTTTTACGATACACGAGAACTAACTTGGAAGAAGAGATTACACAGTGTGCCATGAAAGGCTTCTGAAAAAGTAATACATAGAATAAGAAACCCGGAGTTAAAAAAAAGAAAGAAAGAAAAAGAAAGAAAGAAAGAAAGAAAGAACAAAGAAAGAAAGAAAGAGAGAAAGAAAAAAGAAAGAAAGAAAGAAAGAGAATCAAAAGAAAAATAAAGATACAAGAGAAATTATGGTTCAGCAAAATAATTATTCTTTTTCTTCTATGCGTTGTGTCCGTTCAGGACGTAGGCGATCATAGCTCACCATGATTTCCTTTCCTTTGTATTCCGAAACCATGTTTGTTCTTTTTATTCCCTATTTCGTTTTTTTTCTGTCATATATTGGAATAAGATAGGTCACACGCTGTTTCTCACTCCCTTGCTTTCAATATGTTCTGTGAGTGTCAGATTCCCCAAACCTTTTTTCCTCATTATGTATTATAGAAATTTCAATTGTCACTTTCTGATGCAAAGTATAAATGTCTTCCCTGCTCCAAATTACCTAAGAAAAATTATTGCTCATATATTCTGTCCACAGTATTTGCAGCATCCTTCTGTAGGTCCATATCTCTATTGCGTCAAACCTCCTCTTTATATACGAAGAAATTGTCCAGCATCCACTGTCATATGTTAGGATAGATATTACATAGCACTCCCGAACTCTTTTCTATCTTCGTTGCTAATGACTGTTCGTTCTGTGTTTTTTTTTTTTGTTTTTTTTTTTGTTTTTTGTTTTTTTTTTTTTTCTCTTTTCACATCTGGTTTGTATAATCCTGGATAAATTTCACCTTGTCACAAGGCCTCTGGTTGGGAGATTGGAGGTTTTGAGCTGCGTGGAATTTAATTGCTGTTGTTCCCAGATTCACTCTGACCCGGGGTAGTAGCACCTGATAGAGTCCCAGCTATGGGCAAATAGTTAACTTCTAAACAAAACCAAAACCCGATGAAAGCATAAAAATACATTTGATAGTAAAAAATACCAACAATACAAATTTATATCAAAATGACGAACAATACATTTTACCTGTAGTTGCGTTCTAAATATATTTAGTTGAAGCTATAAAACTGAGCTTCAATTATTTAGAGTTCGATATTAGATAACCCATAGAGATGTTGATATGCCATTAAAGAAAATCAATTAATCAAGAATTGGCTATTCATTTCTGCTCGCCTTCTTTTTTCTTGGAGTTCCTGTAGTTCCCTGTCTATGTTTCTATGTTTCTTATGTTGTTAATAACTAATAATAAATCCTGATAGGACTTCTAGTTCTCTGAAAATCATAAAAAAGTAGAATAAATTCGGTGAAAATAATGCATCCTTACGCCATTTATATATTAGGGCATTGATTAATTTTTACCCGGATGAAAAATGTAAATTACTGGTATATATATTCCAAGTAATTTTTTTAATCGTTTCATCCCAAGCAAGGCGGTACCGCCACTGATGTTCAGGGGATTAAATAACAGAATTAAAGTATTAGGCAGGAGGAGAGTGAAGAGAAAGACGAACCAGCTACAGGAGGTGAAAGAGAAAGGATAAGAGAAAGATGTGAACACAGGATTGAAGACAGTCACGAAGGTAGAGAGAAAGAAAAAGAACCAAGATACACGGGGTGATTTGGAAAGGGCTGGAGTTCAGTGGATAAGAGATGGGAATTGACTTTGCATTTAAATTCTTGGAGGTTAGAGCCGTCAGGAAAGCAAGTATGTGGAAGGGAGTTCCATAGGCGGGAAGCGCGAGAAAAGAAGCTATTGGAGTAGAATTGTCGCCTGCATTTGGTTCATCTAACTGTAAAAGGGTGGGACCTTGATGCCAGTCTGGTTGCCCGAGTAAATTCTTGTAGATGGGGCACCAGTGACTTAAGTTCTTCGGAGCAAAAGCTATGAAAATATTTGTCGAATAGACAGAGGGAAGCCACATACCTCCATTGAGAGAATGGCTGGAGCCGAGCTGCCAGGTCGAGGTCAATCACATTACAGATTCTCCTTTGGAGCCTGTGGAGAACACTGAGACGAACAGCAGAGGCGCCTGACCAGATATGACAACAGTATTCCGTGGCTGATTTGTGTATGTGCAAGATAGATTCAGGCAAAAAAAAACAACATCCTGGCCCGACACAGTGACCCAACCTTCCTAGGTTGCCCCAGCAGTTACAATTATAATGCTAAATTTACCCCCTCCTTTATGTAAGTTATTAACAAAATGGAATTAAATAAAGAGAATTAAATCAAATTAAATGTTATATGTTCAATATATGTTAATGTTTATTCTTTGATAATGGCTTATGCAAGCCGAAAGCTTAGACCTGATAAAAAAATCAACAATTACTGTGGTTTCTTGTCGTCTTTCAACGATAGCACCATCAAGCTTATCAGACGATACGAACGGATCCTACATAAAATAAATAGACAAAACTTGTCTATATTATTCAACGAAACCTGTATTAATGAAAAAATGCGGCCAAAATACACACACACACACACACACACACACACACATATATATATATATATATATATATATATATATATTTCGTGAACATTAGAAACAATGAGCTCTGTATAGGTGTATAAAATATGCATAAAATACATAAAATATGAAATATATAAGGAAACAAAAGTACTTATATTTTACGATAAACCGCAACTAAAAATTTCTTGTGAACTCGTAGAGTTGATCAATGTTATATATAAACATATATGTGTGTGTGTCTGTGTGTGCATTCTTTCTTTATTTTTTTATTTCATTTACTTGTTTTTAAAAACGAAGTAAGAAAATAAAAAGGAAAAAGGAAAATATAAGAAGAGAAAAAACACGATAAAAAAAAAAGAAAATTAAATGGAAAAACAAGAAGCAAGTAAAAAAGAGGATAATTATAACTGAAAAAAAAATGGACGAGAGGAAAATGAAGAAGAGAAAGTAGGAGTGAGAGAAATGGATAAATCAAAAACGTTCTTGCTGTTGTTGGTTTAAATCAAATCCGCCACGCCCTCTGTTGGAAATCATCAATTAGGAATTCACCTGAAAGTTCTCCCATAAATCGAGCCACGCACGACAGGCTTACTTCTCGGATCAAGAGAAAGGTCACAAGTGTCGAGTCACCAAACCTGTATTACATATTTCAAATGAAGAACTCCGTTTGTAGAGATCTTTTCAGGGTCTCCCTTCCCTACATTCAGATAATATTGTTCAATTATTTACATTTCGGTCTCAAGTTAACCCTATCACAGACATTTTTTTCTTTAGTTGGTAGAGGCAACCAAGACGCTATTTTTGCCCAACAAGTTTAAATTTTCATTAAAAATAATAGTTTAAATTGGTTGAAACTTAACAGAATTGTTCATTTACCTTTTATTTAAATTTTTGTGGAGACTGGAACTAGTGAGTTTTGATGACGTCACTACTTGTATATAAGTGTTCAGCCAAGTATATTTATTTATCAGTATTCTTACTGAGATCTTGTTTATAACACAATGATTTGTGAATATGCAAATCAGTCAGTCAGTTAAGTGCCATATGGGATACACGCTTGGGCGATCATGTCTCGAAAGAGAGATGACTGTTTGGGCAGAAGATTATCCTGCAGTAGATGGCCATTGCTTTCTGTGGTAGACTGGTTGCTAGCCAAGGCTATAGAACCCAATCTGTCCTGTTATTTAACCCATAACTGCAGGGAAGGGACGGATTAATACCTTTCCCAAGGGTATTTGCGTGTAAGTGAATGCAAAGTGAAATTTGAACTCGGCTCCCCGATTTGTAATATGCAAACAAAATATGCAAATAAGATGCTTTGTGAATATGCAAAAAATTCTTAATTTTCCAGTCAATGTTTTGCAGTCAATTTTCTTGCGATGAGCATAATTAGAATGTTTGCTAAATTCGTTATTTTCTTATCAACACACACACACACACACACACACACACATATATATATATATATATATATATAATTACTAAGCAAGGTAATAAAGCCGGTAAGACACAAGATGTTACTGAGTGTTTGAGAACGTGTGAAAACCACACTAAGGACCGAGAACTATTCTTATAGGAATAAAAAAAAGAGAAAGATAACATTTTTAAAGATCAAAGTCGATTGGAAAGCAATAAGCCGGAAGAGAGATCCACGAGCGAGAAGTGCGACAGAAGAAACTGTTAACATAGAACTTACGGTTACGTATACATTTCAGCTGTAAAATGATGAGTACTTACCGCCAATTTAGTACTGCGCTTATATTCATAAAATCTATAACACACACACACACACACACACACACACACATATATATATATGTATATATATATATATATATATATTACGGAATATAACGGAAATCTACGAAAGTGACATATTTTAATATTTATTTGTTTAACATGATTATTTTTAATGGATACTCGTATTTGAGTGGTAGGTTTGTTTTTATGCATGTACACACACACACACACACACACACACACACATATTAGATGCAGTGTAGATATAGAAGAATCCAAAGGCGTATCCGGTACATAAAGTGGTAGGATAACTCTCTAGGAGAGCTCTAAATATATATGTATATAAATAATTATAGAGCAAATATATGTAAAAATGAAGACGGACACATTATTCCATGGTTAAGCGGAAACATAGGCTGAAACCTATTCTTAATTTTTTCTTTGCATCTTAGTAGCTTTATCGCCTCTCTTGGGGTGAAATAATTAAAAGAGAAAAAGAAAACAAATTCAAGTCAGCGAAGAAAGTAACGAAAAACTATTCATTTATCTTCCCACCATAAAAATCTTATCATTATAGTAGACACGTATATTTTTAAAAAAATCACAGATATGATGGGAAATATGGCACTTAGAGAAGAAGATCGGTGGGTGTGGATGCGTGCTCTCATGCCTTTTCCTTAAATAAAAACGTTTCTTCAGACGAAATTTAAACTCGATTTGTTAATTCCCAGCCGGAAATCGTTATGTGACGTTGCATCTTCTCCTGTGGCAAATGATAAAATATTACAGCGATATGATCAACGCTAGGTTTATCACTTGACTTTATCGTGAAATCAGAAGCTAGTACTTTTTTTAATATACATCAGCAACAGCGCTGAACTTGTGGTTCCGTGAGGATATATAAACAAGGGGAGTTAAGATCGTCAATATATTTTTAAATATAATTTTTTGTATATTGTATTTATTTTTTCTAATGTAGAAAAATGCTTTCGCAAATCTCGTTCTTATGTCTAAATAAATTAACCAAAAGTCAGTCAGTTAAGTGCCATACGTGATACACGCTTGGGCGATCATGTCTCGAAAGAGACATGACTGACTGGGCAGAAGATTATCCCGCAGTAGGTTGCCATTGCTTTCTGCGGTAGACTGGTTGCCGACCAAGGCTATAGAACCCAATCTGTCCTGTTATTTGACTCATAGCTAGAGGAGGAAGAGATGTATTATATGATTAAGTAGTAATATGTGGGGAATCAGTTTATTACTTCATAATAATATAAAAGTGATCCCCCACTTCATGCCCAGTAGAAGCCTTAATCATGTTTCCAGCTATTATATTCAGTCAGTCAGTTAAGTGCCATACGTGATACACGTTTTTGGCGATCATGCCATGAAAGAGATATGACTGACTGGGCAGAAGATTATCCCACAGTAGGTTGCCATTGCTTTCTGCGGTAGACTGGTTGCCGACCAAGGCTATAGAACACAATCTGTCCTGTTATTTAACCCATAACTGGAAGGAAGAGACGGATTAATACCTTTTCCAAGGGTATTTGTGCGTAAGTGAAGGCAATGATTTCAGCTGAAATTCGAACTCGGCTCCCCGATTTCTCGTTCCGAGCCGCTACCCAATGCACCACAATGTTCTGTAATCCCAAGCTTTGGACTCATACTAGCCATTATTGGGAAGGTAAAAATCGTACTTTATTGTACATTATTTTTTAAATTGTCTTTATATTTTTAAATCAGATACAACTTAACATGCAAGTTACCAGCGTGCAATAACGTGTTTAGAATAGTAAATAACGTATTCGGAATAATATTTTCCAATACACATTTGGAAATGGTTTACGGCCATATCACGTTGAATACACCGGTTCTCGCTCGATCACCGAAATTAAGCAACGTTGAGCCTGGTCAGTATTTAGATGGCTGACCGCTTGGAAATACCAGGTGCTGTAAGCGTTTAGTGACAGATGTGCATGCTTACGGTCATATCACGTTGAATACACTGGTTCTCGCTCGATCACCGAAATTAAGCAACGTTGAGCCTGGTCAGTACTTAGATGGGTGACCGCTTGGAAATACCAGGTGCTGTAAGCGTTTAGTGACGGACGTGCGTTGTGGTGCAATGGATATCGGCTCGGAAAGGGAAAGTTCGAATTCCATTCGAGTACCCTGCATTCACTTGAACACTGGTACCCTTCCTTTGGAAGGGTGTTAGTCCGTCCCTTCCCTCCGGTTACGGGTTAAATAACAAGGGTAGGACTTGGGGACCCTGCCCTTAAAAACAAATCCCAATGAATCTTGATACTGGAAAAGAAAAAAATATTACTAGACACAAAACTTATATAAAAACAACAGAAAGAAAACAACAGAAAGAAAAAATTATGTTTATCTTTATACATTTTTGCAGTTAGATTTATAAAATATTCTAGAATTATAAGAAAACTAGCAGTATAGCCTGGCGTTGCTCGGGTGTAATGAAAGCTTTAAAACTAATCCATGGTCCTGGAGCCTTTGGACGTTGGCACGTGTCTGTTTATCTGCCTGTATGTCTGTATTTTTTTCAGCCCTTTTATTTTAGTTTTTGCTTCGGGTTTGGCTCTAAGTAGATATAATTGTAATTCTTAGTCTCAGCCATGATACCATTTATTCAGAGGACTTATTTAGCCTTCAAAATTCAGTTTACGACGAAAAAAGCTTATTTGATATCGATACCAAGAAATCAAAATTTGACTTAGATCCATGCATTTTTCTTTCAGTCTACGGTTTCGCTTTAACTGGAAACAACTATTGCTTTTGAGTCTTTCGTACCAACGCCCAAAGAGTCTGAGCTCCAGGACCATGGATTAGTTTTAATGCTTTCATTACACCCGAGCAACGCCGGGCTATAATGCTAGTAATTTCATATTTCCAATTGACGCCATTTTTACGACCAAGCATTTCAAATGCTAGTTTTTTAAACAGTTTTACTATATTCATTTTACCGACTGGAGCAACACAATCTTCTACATATTTTCTCGTAATGATGCTTTCTACAAGACATATATGTATCTATAGTTATATGCAAAACACTGTTCAAACATCACGAGTATTTGACGACCGAATTTGGCATAGAATCTTGCCGATAACCTTAATGATTCATTATTAATTATCCATTATTAGACAAGAGAAGAATTTCAAAAAGACATTAAGACATCAACACGAATGTAATATAATTTTTATAGTCAATCTTCCCCACAAAATATTACTCTTGGTAAGTTTAGGCTAGGTTATTTAATTTAATCTATCACTTTTTTTTTATGTTATTTAATGTCGAATATAAATCTTATAAGCCACCTATTTTATCTTGATTCGTCACCAGTTACATTCCCGGGTGTGGTCGTAGTCACTGTGCAGCCATGCACTTAAGGGAATCCCGCCACATATCTGGTTTTAATACCGAATACTTACGTGTAGCGGAGCCCATCCTCTTCAGGTCAAGCCACAAATCCCTCCTACTTAAATGGTTGCCTTGTTTACATGTGGCCGTTCATTCCATCGGGGGAACTTCAGTCAAGAAATGCCTCTGCCATTGATAGAGATAATACACAAATATAAATTAATAAAAGAACATAGGTTAGGTTAGCTTTACACTAGAATATAAAAAGGGTGACATAGGTTCGATTTATACTAGAATAAAACAGGTTGACATAAGTCCAGTTTAAACTACAATAAAGCTGGTAGACATAGGTCAGGTTTACACTTGAATAAATTATGTATACATCAACCCAGTTTACACTAGAATAAAGAAGGTAGACATAGGTCCGGTTTACACTAGAATAAAATGGTTAGACAAAGGTTCAGTTTACTCTAGAATAAAATGGTTAGACGTAGGTTCGATTTACTCAAGAATTAAGAGGTAGACATAGGTCCAGTTTACACTAGATTAAAACTGGTAGACATGGTTAGGTAGACAGGTTCGGTTTAAACTAGAATTTAAAAAAATATCTAATAAAAATTTCGACATAGGTTCAGGTTACATTAGAATAAACAAAGCTAGATATGGGTTCGTTTTATACTAGAATAAACAGGTAGACGTATGTCCGGTTTACACTAGAAAAAAAAGGTAAACAAAGGTTACATTTGCTCTAGAATAAAAGGGTTAGACAAAAGTTCAAAAAAGTCGACATAGGTGCGGTTTATACTAGAACAAAAAGTGAGACAAATGTTCGGTTTACACTAGAATATTACATATATATATATATATATATATATATATAGAGAGAGAGAGAGAGAGAGAGAGGTCCGCTTTACACAAGATTAAAAAGGGAGACATAGGTCCGTTTTACAGTAGAATAAGGCACATAAGTCTTTACACTAGAATAAAATAGTTAGACATAGGTCCGGTTTCCACGAGAATAAAACAGGTAGATTTAGATCCGGTTTAAACAAGAATAAAATATGTAGATTTAGGTCCGGCTTATACGAGAGTTAAATAGACTTTGTTCGGGTTCATATCTGAGTTTGCAAGCATCTGCCCAGAATAGGACCTATTTATATGTGAGGTCCTTTGCCTATTTCCAATCGGTATTTTCCATGATCGCTCTACAGGGCTATCCTGGTAAGTTTGTGATTAAATGAGTATGTGTAAATGCAGAGAGGATATTGAGGCGATCTCTTTATTTGTATTTGCCTTTCGCCTCCCTATTTTTTTTATTGAGATATTAAGTACATTAAGACAGAAAGTATAAGGTGTAGTTTTCCAATGGTTGAAAATGTAGCCCAAACCGGCCAAAGCGACCGCGTGGATCCCACGCGTTGTCTTATTCAATACCCGGCATTCTTCCCATGTTCTCTTTCAAGCAACAGTTTCTTTTCAAAAGTTCCTCAGTTATTCTCTAATCGACCCGTCTGTTTTGTTATTAAACATAAGATTTTACTTCTAATTATTTTCCATTTGACCTGATGAATAAACAAAGGTCACAAACTGTCCAACCATGCGAGTCGTGAATATTCTTTTGTCAAACGTTCGTAGCAAGTTAATCTTGAATTTACTTACTGTACTCTTCCCTTTCTTCATTCTCCCAGGTCTTTCTCCTCATCTAACTAGCAGTTTTTTTTTTCTTTTTTCACCTCAGTTTTATAATCTCCTATTTCATAGCTGAGGGTATAAAATAGCCTTGTCTAAACTATACCCCAACTTCGACCAGTTTTTAACCCTCTTTTACTGTTAGTATCAACAAGCGTTTTTCTTAAGTAGAATGTGATGGCTCTAGTCTACAAACTGGTAATTATGACGGTTATAGTAATTTTATAAGCGCATGGTACAAGGGCGAAGTTATGGGCCACCCAGTGCGGATCCAAATCACTACTCAGTCTTAATTATTCTAGTTTTAGAATTACAGAAAGTCAACGTGTCCAAATTATGGCAGATATAGACAAATTTAACAGTAATCAAGTGCGCATGTTTTTGTCACAAATTGAGTATTAGTTATTTCAGATTCAATTTTGGCCATTAATAATGATGTTCAGACAACAACCACTCCAATATGCATGTCAAATATTCACGGATAGAGTAGTAGACTGTGGACTGTAGAGTGCATACTCAGAGTAACAGTATTTAATATAAAACGGCCACTCTTCAAGCATTTTGACCAAATCAATAGGCATCCACGATTAATTTATGTACAGACAAATGAAGATGAAAAACTGAAAGCTGTAGAATAAACACAAGACATCTCCACCGGCATGGGACAACGCATAATCGATCGTATCCCCGGAAATCATATGTGGTTACAAAAATATACATTTTATTGCATGTGAAAAGGAAGAACCAGCCTATTCTATTTTCTATAGAGGAGTAGAAACTGATTCTGTCTAACTTATACACGTTTATATATAAAATACCCGAGCATGTGCGTTGTGGCGCAGTGGATATCGGCACGGAACGAAGAAATCGGGTAGCCGAGTTCGAATTCCAGCTGAATTCATTGCTTTCACTTACGCGCAAATACCCTTGGGAAATGTATTAATCCGCCTCTTCCCTCCAGTTATGGGTTAAATAACAGGACAGATTGGATTCTATAGCCTTGGTCGGCAACCAGTCTACCACAGAAAGCAATGGCCAACCTACTGCGGGATAATCTTCTGCCCAGTCAGCCATGTCTCTTTCGAGACATGATCGCCCAAGCGTGTATTACGTATGGCACTTAACTGACTGACTGTCCCGAGCATAGAATAGCCCCGTGTATATGATAAGTTGAAAAATTCCCATGATTATTTCAGACGACGCTTGCATTTGGTACAAAATTTTACTTTGACTAATGAACACATAAAACAAATTTTTATTTTAAGAATACATATAATACATTTTTAATGTAAGAATACATGTAATATTTTATTTGTTCAAGAATACATGTCAATTATTTAATGGAAAAATGCGTGCATGAAAAGTAATATTCAAGATTATATTTAAACTAGAAAAGAACGGGACAATTTATTAAATCTGGAAAAATAAAGGACAGGATATTCTAGTGAAGTAAAATGAAGAAATTGTTTGCTTAAAATATTTCAGCTAAAAATAAAAGTTTAAAATAGAAAACTATGTTTTTTAATTTTTCATTTTAATAAAGTGTAAAATTGTCTCATTAGGGAAATTAATGAATTAAGTGTATAATTATGTAGAATAAAATTAAAAGATCAAAAATGTGAAAAATATTAAAAATTAAAATTACATAGAAAAACTGGCTAATTAGATTAATTAACTGAACTCTATTAAAATTAACAGCAGATTTCATATTTTTTAAGTTGTTAAAATATCTAAAGAAAATTTAAAAATAAAACTTAAATTATTAGTGGAATTTAAAAATACAGCCAAATTTCCCAGATGTGGAATCCAAATTTGTGTGTAAATAGATTTTTTTCAAAAATCAGTTTTTTTTATTTTATCGATTTTGCATTCTATATTACAGTTGAATTTGTCTAGTTCGACTTCGTCTAATTCGACAGTTCGTCTAATTCGGCACTTTTTTTCCCAGTCTTTGTGGTGTTAGGCGAATTCTGCTGTGTTAAAATCGAAAAAAATGCTGTAGAAAAATACATCTTATTTATATGCTTTTATGTTAGTAATACTATAATTCAAAAGAATTATCACTCTCTAATAGTGTAATTTTTAAAATCATTTTTGAAATACTAAATTATTTTTAACATTGCATATTCTAGATCAAATTATGGCATTTTTGAGCTCTATTGATCTATGTACATTGTTTTTAATTTGGTTGAATAACTTGAATTCTGTTTCTTTTGACTATTTTTATACTATTTATTCATTAAAAAAATATTTTTATTACATACTAAATTTTAAAATGTGTACAAAAATGATGTGTTAAAACAGTTAATTACGTAAATAACTTTTAGTTAAAATATTTTCAAATTTTATTTTTAGCTGCAATATTTTAAGTAAGAAATTTCTTATTTTGTACTCCACTAGAATACATTGTTTTTCTAGGTTTAATAACTTGTCCTGTTCTTTTCCAGGTTTAATATGATCTTAATATTACTTTTTATGCTCGCATTTTTCTATGTAATCCATGATTTTTCCAGGCATTGCTATTAATTTAATACTACCTTATTTTATAAGTTCATAAATTTTAAAATAATATTTCATGCTTTTCTATTTGTTTACATTTTTTTCCATTTGTAATAAAAAAAAAATTATGATATATGATTTGTATATAAATATCAGTCAGTTAAGTGTCATACGTGATACACGCTTGGGCGATCATGTCTCGAATGACTGACTGGGCATATGATTATCCTGCAGTAGGTTGCCATTGCTTTCTGCGGTAGACTGGTTGCCAGCCAAGGCTATAGAACACAATCTGTCCTGTTATTTAACCCATAACTGGAGGGAAGAGACGGATTAATACCTTTCCTAAGAGTATTTGTGCGTAAGTGAATGCAATGAATTCAGCTGGAATTCGAACTCAGTTCCCCGATTTCTCGATCTGAGCCGATATCCACTGCACGACAATACAAATATACAAATCATATATCATAATTTTTTGTTCTTTGTTCTTCTATTAAGTTTTGTTTATTTTTATAATTTGATTGGTAAGACTTTTTTATTTTCAGATTTTATTTTTTTGTTTTTCTTTATTTTTGATATTGAATTCTTTTTTTCTTTTTTCTTTTAATTTTTTGGGGGTTTTCTTTATTTCTAATATTGGATTTTTCTTTTTTTTCTCTCTCTATACATTTTTTTAGTGTTCTCTTTTTTTAAATATTCTTTATTTTTTCTTTAAATGTTTCTTGTTTTTTAGCATTTTTTGTTTTTTCACCTCAGGTCCCGGATGTAATTCAACCCCCGCCCCGAATAATAAGCCAAAAAATTTTATATTTTGTACTCAAATTAATTTTATTGAATGAATATTTCTATCTATTACTATTGATAATTAATCTAAAATTATTTATAAATGGAACTTTGTCTGTGTGTGTGTGTGTGTGTGTGTGTGTGTGTGTGTATGTGTGTGTGTGTGTATCCGTTAGCTATAGACTCTGAAACGGCTGAACCGATTTTCTTGAAAATTTACACAGTTGTACTATAAGCGTCTGCGAGTGTTCTTAGCTAGGTTTTGTGTCGAGTTACCCCTGATAGATATCGATAATCGAAAAAATCGGGTTATAGAAGGAGTGGTCTGATTTTAATTAAATTTGATACACTCATAGACAAAGACATAAGAAACGATATTCAGAAGTTTCAAGGTTGCAGTTCTTACAATAGTGCAGAAAATCGATAATATATATATATATAAAGTAAGATGTTTGTTTGTGTGTCTGTTTATCTGCCTGTATGTCTGTATTTTTTTCAGCCCTTTTATTTTAGTTTTTGCTTCGGGTTTGGCTCGCTCTAAGTAGGTATAATTATAGTTCTTAGTCTCAACCATGATACCATTTACTCAGAGAACTTATTTAGCCTTCAAAATTCAGTTTACGACGAAAAAAGCTTATTTGATATCGATACCAGGAAATCAAAATTTGACTTAGATCCATTCATTTTTCTTTCGGTCTACGGTTTCGCTTTAATTAATTACAACTATTGCTTTTTAGTCTTTCGTGCCAACGTCCAAAGAGTCTGAGCTACAGGACCATTGATTAGTTTTAAAGCTTTCATTACACCTGAGCAACGCCGGGCTATAGTGCTAGTGTTGATAAAAATCGACAAATTGCATAAAAAAAGATATTGCAGGAGAATTCGTCTAATTCGACACCTCAAGGGGAAGAGAAAAAAGCATCAGATTAGGCGAACTGTCGAATTAACCGAACTCATTCAAAATGTGGTAAAGAAAAGTCTGAATTAATATTTTTATTCTTAAATACATATTATTTCGAAAAAAATATAATTAGATGATAACTTAGAGTTAAAGCATAGCTGGACGATGGTTTGGGTTTGGGAGGGAAGTCATACTCTGACCTTCGCTATAAGAAGAAGGCCTCTTTACTTAAATAGGACGTCATCAAGTGAAGTCAAGCTATAGGGAGACAATTCATTTAAGGGCAGATACTGATTGTTAAGTTCAGTGTTTTACCCAGTGAATAAATTTTCAAAATTGAATTAATGGCAATAAAAGAATGACAAAACAATAGATATATAAAAATGTTTTATTTATTTATTTATTTATTTATTTATTATTTATTTATTTATAAAATGTTTCCAGTTTTCTTTTTTTTTATATTTAAATTTTTCCCATTATGTTGTCATTTTTATTTTTGCAAAAATTATTCAATATAGCATTTGTAGAAGTTCACATTAACATTTTTTTCTATATTGTGATCATCATCACAAGAATTTACAAGAAATAAAAAATAATCTGACAAAATATTCAAAGTTATTTACACAGCTAAATGTCGTTGATTATTTGAATAAAGAAAAGAAGTGTCTGTTGTTAGTTTTGCCAAAACTACATAATTGTAGAGAACAAAATTTGCAGTCATATCATTGGGGTGTAGCAGGGAGCCTCTGTTAAACCCCTGCAGATAAGTTACTTTCAGGGATTTGTTCTACATTGTCTGTTATTGCTCCAGTTATTAAGTCTTTGCAGCTATTGCATTTTACTTTCTTGAAAACTGCATGACAACAATAACCCATTAAGCAAACTATAACAGGAAAAACTTTACCTACATTTAATAATATCATTGTAGCGGATAAGAAATTAATTAAAATCAACTCTCTTCTCCACTTTTACAAAAATTCATAACGATGTGTGAAATCCTGGTTTCCCCAAATAGAAAAAGGATTGACCATCTACTTAAAAACAAGATTTCGCAAGTAGGTGTTAAAATGATTTTTGATGAATGGAAGCGACTTGCAAAACCAAAAGGACTTGCGTGTAAGTGCAAAAATATCTAGATTACAATAAAAGGACTTCATCAACGTCAGTCAAGTCAGTCAGATGGGAGCTTTAAAATGACCATGTGTCACATCCGGCCTTTTGTGGGGAGGCTAGTGAATATAGTCAGATGGGAGCAACGAGAAAGACAACACTAAAATGTAACTTTCAACTTGAAGCGACCAGGATATTGTTCTCTTTCTCTTTCTCCTTATCTATTTCAACAATTACTACTAGAACATTTTGTACGAACTCTACCCTTAACCTCTTAATAATGTTTCTAATTGAACATTCACTTCCACAACTGATGTTATTCCTCCTTTTAATCAATTTCTATTTTAACATACAAAAAAAAATGTATATTTTATTATTCCACTCTTCTACACTAATCCACACATTCCAACCGACAACCAACCTTCTGATGAAAACCTTCTGATAATTCTGATGATTATAACTCGGCATAAAATTTGTAAGATGTAGGGAGTTCGGTTAAGTCTGACACAAGGCCGAATCAAAGAAACAGTAACCAGCTCCCAACGGCTACATCATCATCTGTTATATCTATATTGATTTTATGAATATCTAACTGTTGCACATATGTTATATCCTTCCAGTTAGTTTCTTGTTATTATAGCGAAGGTCACGGTCATACCCCGCCATCAAATTGAGGGCGGTGAAAGAATTAATTTTACTAGCTAAAGAAGAAGCAAGGGAAGTAGATAGAACCTTAAAGGGGGTCAACCCCGGTACCCACAATCGCCCAGCGATTCTGTTTTTAAAGCATTCTGTTTTGAGGTATCCTCTTTTTCATGAATGATAGACTCGTCGCATGTACGCATCGCTCATTCAGTAAAAATGAATTTGAGTACTCTAGCTATTAGGCGCGTAATATGATATGCGCTAAAAAGACTGCCTTCTTCCACCGAACACCCCGTGGCCCAGGGGTAGAGTCGCCGACTGACGCCAAATCGGTCGGGTTTCGAGCCTGGGTTGTGTAGCAATTGGAATCTAACCGTACTGATGAGCTGTGATACAGCGAAACAGATCTGTCTGTATATGACAATATATATATATATATATATATATATATACACATCTGCGATAGACAGATACTGTAGGATACCGAAAGATACCGAGGTTTCACAGAGAATATAGCGTCAGTAGTTCATAGTAGCTCTGGGCTTCACTCAGCACCCGTCAGCTTTCGACGTGAACTTACTAAACATACTACGGCTTCACTTTAGAGACTTGTATATATACTTCGTACTAACTCGTATTCCTGGATTACTAACCTGCGTTCAATATTTGTATCCTTTATGTTAATATACTTATTTTTCTATCTCAAATTCTGGTTGTTGTTCATTTATTTTGTGCGGTTCCCATTCCCGGGACCCACAACACTTTCTAAAAATTTTAATGAAGTTCGAAATGTGTTAAAGAGTAATGATTTATCTTAAATTAATGTTCACGATTCATTCTTCACTTTATCTAAATCACCACTTTGCTTATGTTAACCAAAAGATAACTGCTTTTTATTGTATAAAAGTCAAATAAGTTAAAGTGTGAGACGATATTGAACAAGCATCTCATTGGTTAACATTGCCTTTCTTTGTGTGTGACTGACTTTCTTTGGGTGTCGAATTAAGTGAACATTTTTAGTAGTAATTTGCTTGTAAGTTGGAGGAATAAAAGTGTAGAATTAAACGAACTGTCGAATTAGGAAAAGTCGAATTAGGCAAACTGGATCATATATAAAACATAGGCACTGCCGGAGTACAAAAAATGTGTCGAATTAGACGAACTGTCGAATTAGGCGAAGTCGGATTAGGCGAAGTCAACTGTACAATTTAATAATTTGATCAAAATTGCAGATGCGACAGCATCTACAATTTAATTGAATTAATATTTCAATTAATATTATTAATAAAAATTGAAAAATTATAACAAAAATGATAATTTAAGGCTGAAAACTGCATTCAAAAAGAAAAAAAATTATATGCTGCTCATTAAAAAAACAATGAAAAATTGATTATTTATAATTAATTCAGATGATAAAATGAGTAATAAGCAAAGTTTCATTGACAAAAATGATAAAAGATATCATCGGAATTTAAATGTTGAAAACTGCATGAAAAATATTAAACCGAAAATGTTATAAAGAATAAGATTTATTATTAGAAGTGTTAGTCACTCACTCACTTATGTAGTTAGTCTCCCTTTTCGGACTTCACATATTTTGGTGTAACATTTTTTCTACTGAACCAAATTTCAATTTTTCTTCAAAATGTAACTATGGAGGTGTCCTTTTTTAATTCTGTAAATTGTTTGAAATTTGGTTGAAAACTGAATTAGTGGTGAAGCTTGAAATCTGCCTAGATTCACTCGACGTCGGACTTAAGAATATATTCAACCACGACAGTGGTTGAATGATTAGTTTAAGAATACATATGATAAATGAATAGTTGAAGAATATATATAATGAATTAATAGTTGAAGAATATATATAAGGAATTATTAGTTTAAGAATACGTATAATGAATAGATTTTTTTGAAGGAGTCAATCGGGGATCTACAGCTCGGTGCTATGGGTAGGTTGGTATGGTTTGCACTGAGCCATAGTAGCCCTCTCTCTTTCCTCCTATAATCTCTGGGTACACAAGTGTGTAACGTCTAGGGAGAGAAAATAAACCGCAGCGGATATCAGCTAATAGTTAGTTAACTGCCTTTGGCTCCAGGCTCTTTCTGCTCCTATACCGGTTGCCACTACCTTTCCCAGGGGTATTAGCACGTGACTAAAGTTAATAAATTTCACTGGAATTCGAACTCGACTCCCTATGAGGTAAACCATTACTCCACTGTACCCTTAATACAAATGGATGTGCGTTGTGGTGCATTGGATATCGACTCCAAGTTCGAATTCCAGCTGAATTCATTGCATTCACTTACGTGCAAATACTCTTGGGAAAGGTATTAATCCGTCTATTTCTTCCAGTTATGGGTTGAATAACAGGTCAAATTGGGTTCTATAGCCTTGGCTGGCAACCAGTCTACCGCAGAAAGCAATGTCAACCTACTGCGGGATAATCTTCTGTCCAGTCAGTCATGTCTCTTTCGAGACATGATCAACAAAGCGTGTATCACGTATGGCACTTAACTGACTGACCCTTAATACACAGTAAAATAAATATTGCATAGAAGATCATGTTTCTGTAGCATAATGTGTATACAATAAGGAGAATGTGTATTTAAATTTCATGTACATATCAAATTAATTTTGAGTTTATCACACCCTTGAATCTGTAGTAACCCTATTATTAACTTTTGAAAAAAAAAACTTCCCTTTTCTTATACCAGTTCACAACCCTGATTATTTATTTTTCGTGAAAATTTCATTGAAAAAACATTTTCCTTAAAAAAATCTTCCCAGGAAACAAATCATATCTAAGAAAAAAATAATTTAGAATTGCCCAACAGATTTTATAGAGATTTTAAAACATCATTCACATTATTGTTCATTCAATTTAAAAATTAATTCCAATTATAATTTAAAAAAAATTATTTTGTCGTGTAACGTGTCAGTGCTTTGTCATCTTAATAAAATTTTATTTTCTATTTTACATATTTATAATTTTGTATAAATACCTATTAATATTTATAAATACCTATTAATATTTATAAATACCTATTAATATTTATAAATACCTATCAATATTTATAAATACCTATCAATATTTATAAATACCTATTAATATTTATAAATACCTATTAATATTTATAAATACCTATTAATATTTATAAATACCTATTAATATTTATAAATACCTATTAATATTTATAAATATATTAATATTTATAAATATCTAATTAATTAATAATATAACGAATATAGGTTCGACATGACATATTTAGATTGAAATGATGGTATTTGATGATCAAGAACTTGAACTAGCTGAACCAAGCAAAAATCTGGAAACACCTTTACCAATTCTGGTATTTGCAACAACAATGAAAGAAAAAAATTTACACGGATTACATACCAAGTGTACTATGTCAACAATATATATATATATATATATATATATATATATACATATATATATATATATATATATATATATATATTCTAAACACATACTGTTAAATATAAGAGACAATGAATGTTTATTATGTTTAATCATGAGCCGTTCTAAACATCGTATTTTGACTTTAATTTCAGATGAAATATCTAACCGCAACAGTTTTTTAAAGACTTTAAAAATATTTCTAATACTTTATAAATTATTATAATAACAAAAAAAATGAAAACAATTCTTTTAAAATGTCACTAATTATCGAATTTTTTTTTCTTCAGACTATAATTTTTATTATTTATTCAAGCAATTAAAAGCTTGTCAAATTAAATAATATCGGAGTTTTATTGCATTTTTTATTTTACTTTTCGAAGTAGATTTTCGGATACGGTTCGAAAATTTAAAATAAAAAATAGATGATTTATATTCACTAATGAGTCCTGCGTTAACTAACAAAATTATAGACCGCAACACTGAAATGTATTAAAATTTCATGGATTTACGTGGAGTGGGGTAACAGAGGTTAAAAAAAATATTTTCCCAAGATTTAAAAAAGAAATAATAATTTCAAAAATAATTTCATTTATTTATAATTGAGGAACGAAAGTTGCATTAAAATCCGACAATTATTTGATTTTTGCAAAAATTTCCAAATTGGTGTGTTTGCCAACGTAAAAAAAGCTAGTGATATAATTTTTACGTTTTCCATTGTAAACAGTCGTAACGTTTTGGTTACCTGCTAGCTCAAATCGAAACAAGATATTCTGCCAAAATTTCGAAAATGTTAGAAGGCTTAACATTTTTTTTAAATAATTAAAACTTACTTTCCTCTTTCCTCTTAATAATAATATAAAAATTTTGATGGAAAAAGTTTGTTTTATTAAGTTTGGGACCTTCTTTTATTCATGCTATGCTGTTTTTTTTTAGTGATTTAGTGGAGGTAACTATTTTGAAGAAGTTCATATTTACAAGCAATTCCTTGCCTCAGTTAACCACTTATTGCTAATGTGAGAGCAGTGGCCCATTTTATTTTTATATAAACGACAATGATTTAAATTAGAATTAGATAATTTGCAGTATGTCGGCATAATATAATTTCATTCAAATAATGCAAATTCTTTACTAACAATTCTATACTGTTCATTATTTACAAGTTGATTTCTGTTCCCATATTTATTGTTGTTATCACATTTTGACTGCCGTGGTCTCCGGTTTTCATTAGGTGCTTCTCGATTCTGGTAACCAGGGAATTTTGTACTGAATTTAATTTTGTTGGATTACTGCCTCCTGACGATAATCACAGGCGGCGCGATATTGGATTACCGCTCCTGGCGATAGTCACAGGCTGTGGGATATTTGAAAGCCTTTTCCTCTTTTCATTTTGACATGAGGTGTGAAAATACTTCAGCGACGCAGACTCAAGAAAACATTGCATTTTTCAGAACTCCTTCATTTCTTATTTTATCCTTCCGTAACATGTTTTGTAAAAACATTTACTCACTGTTGTTTGTTTGAATTTTATATTTTGTGTCATTTTATTAGCCGAACTCACATGAATCACAACAATAACAAAGATTAGGCCAATAGTCGACTTTGGAAATAATTTGTATAAGCATAAATCTTCATCCCAGAGATTCAGACATAATAATCTTGACAATTCCTGACTCATTAGATTTTGCAATTTATTATTATTTTTTATTCAAGACTCGAAAGTATGCCACTCTTTGAATAAGTTCGGCCTGTATTCACTAGACGATTCCTCTAATTTAGTAAATTGCACCACGGCTAGGAGAAAAAAAAACGGATCGGTTATATTTTCCTTTTTTTTTTTTATAATCATTTTACCCCGAGCAAGGCATTCCACTGCCACTATTGCGCAGGGGGTTACATAGGGGAAGGTGGTGAGAAAGAGTGGTTAGATATAGGATATGTCAGAAGGAGGGTGATAGACGGGTAAGGATGTAGATAGGAATAGTGTTTGAGAGAATGGATGCGTGTTAGTGTGTTAGGAGGTGTCTATTGACCTTACATTTAAACTTCTGAAGATTGTAGCAAGTATGTGGAAGAGAGTTGCATAGGCGGGAAGTGCGAGAAAAGAAGCTGTGGAGTAGAAATTGCGATTACATTATATGCAACTTAATACATACATACTAATTATGCATTTAATAGTAAAGACAACTGTGGGAACATGATAATCCCTCTTGTATGCTTAATAGATGTGCAGTCCTCTTGTTCGGGAGATAAAAGCAGTTAATCTTCTGGAGCAGAAAGTAACATTGTTTACTGACACTGAAAAAAAGCCAACACTGCGCACAAACCACATGTAATGCAAAAACTAATCGGGTTTACGTGAAAAATCATACGTTTTAACAAGGGTTACTTGTTTTTTTGACAACGTCCAAATGTCAAGTGATTTAACCGTAATCATAAAATAAGAAACGTCACATATTATTGTGTATATATAATTATGTATTTGCGTGTATATATGAGATTTTTGTCAACTGGCTGTTTTGTTTTTATGGCAAATCAACCACGACGCGTCATTTATTGCCAACTAAACTTTATTTATTTATTGCTGGTAATACCTTTTTCTTTCAACAATTTATTGTTGTTTATATAAGTTTTGTGTCTAGTAATATATTTTTCTTTTCCAGTATAAAGATTCATTGGCATTTGTTTTTAAGGGCAGGGTCCCCAAGCCCTACCTTTGTTATTTAACCCATAACTGGAGGGAAGGGAGGGATTAATACCTTTCCCAAGGGTACCAGTGCTTATGTGAATGCGGGGTATTCAACTGAAATTCGAACTCGGCTCACCGATTTCTCTTTCCGAGCCGATATCCACTGCACCACAACGCACATCCGTCACTGAACGCTTACAGCACCTGGTATTTCCAAGCGGTCACCCATCTAAGTACTGACCAGGCTCAACGTTGCTTAACTTCGGTGACCGAGCGAGAACCGGTGTATTCAATGTGATAGGCCGTAAAATTTTACAACATAATAGTCTTCCGTGATAATGCACTTAATCCTGTGTTGGATAATAATTATGGATAAGAAAAAAGAAGAAGAACTATTCTTAACCGACGCTTTTCATTCCCTAAGTGAATTTATCAAGGCAAATTTATTTTGTTGCACGTGTCTATATACAAGAGCAAGGATGTCATTGGGTTATGAAAGCCTTTACATTTGAGAACGTTCATGAATTTTCATCAGGTGTTTGAAAGGTCAGTCAAAACATATGGAGGACACAAAATGCTATAATTCAAAGCCTCGTAAAACAAAAGTAATATTTAATAATATTTTCTTAATAAATAAATATTTAAATTGTGATCAGATTGTTACGGTTTGTAATAGACATATATGCTGTCCATCTCCACAAACACGAGGTAATAGATTTAACCATTTTCTTTTGATTTATAGACTCATTGAAAAGATCTTTGTTTGTACGTGCCTTACCGAAATAGAAAGACTTGTATTCGAAAGTACAGCTGTTCCTTTACGAAGGATTTTATCTATGTAAAATCCGTGTGATCTTAGGGAGTTTTTTTGTTTTTTTTTTGTTTTGTTTTTTGCAGAAATGCTAAATGGAAAATGATGCCATTTCTCACCTTAGGTCCCTGGCTGGAATCCGGAAGAAAATCTAAACTTATTTATAAATGGAACTGTGTGTGTGTGTATGTGTGTGTGTGTGTGTGTGTGTGTGTGTGTGTGTGTGTGTCCGTTACCTATAGACTCCGAAACGGCTGAACCGATTTTCTTGAAAATTTACACAGTTCTACTATAAGCGTCTGCGAGTGTTCTTAGCTAGCTTTTGTATCGAGGTACCCCCGATAAATATCGAAAATCGAAATAATCAGGTTATAGAAGGAGTGGTCCGATTTTAATCAAATTTGATACACTCATAGACAAAGACATAAGAAACGATATTCAGCAGAAGTTTCAAGGTTGCAGTTCTTACAATAGTGCAGAAAATCGATAATACATATATATATATATATAAAAGGCAAGATGTTTGTGTGTGTGTTTCTGTTTATCTGTCTGTATGTCCTTTATACAAATCCACAATTTTTATCCGATTCTCACCAAACTTCACACAAATATTCTTTAGGCTGAGTCTGAGCTCCAGTACCATGGATTAGTTTTAAAGCTTTCATGACACCCGAGCAACGCCGGGCTATACTGCTAGTGACTATATAACAGAAATCAAGGGAAATATTTATTATTAACAATAATGATGATAATAATAATTTTTCCCACCGGATTTTAAAAATGAACATGTGAAAACAAACCAGAAAAGACTAGACACAACATTAATAATAAAAGGTTCTCATGAATTTTTGTGAATAAGTGCGGCTTATTCTAGAGATCCTTACAAGAAATTGAAAAGATTGTGAAGGTGGGTTAGATATTGAGAGAAAGTGAAATGTCGAGATTATGCCAATTTGATATTGAAACCCTTAGGTCAATTCCGAAGAATCTCCAGAAATAACCTTGATACAACCGGAATTGCATTCGGCATAACATCGTTGTAAATAAAAAAAAATATAAAATAAAAAAAACATCTTAGACACAACAAATATCTTGCTGAAAGGTTTATCTGTATGAGACTTGAGAGAGAGTCAGTTAAGTGTCATACGTGATACACGCTTGGGCGATCATGTCTCGAAAAAGACATGACTGACTGGGCAGATAATTATCCCACACTAGGTTGCCATTGCTTTCTACGGTAGACTGGTTGCCAATCTGTTCTATTATTCGCACTACCTACCAAGTCTGCAGGAAGTCCAAAGGCAGGTCGTAGTGTGCTGTTACGGCTCCATTTCATGTTTTTTCTATCTCCCCTAACATCCCTAGCGTTACATAGACTAAGTTCTCCTTAGTGTGTGGGCTGTACTTAACAAGACAATTTTTTTGTATATGTCTTAAGCTGCGGTTTCAAGGGATTCTTTCAATGTGTTGTTTTGTTCTATTTTTTATCATTCTAAGTCTACATACTATCACTGGCACGATTCTTGTTTTCAATTTCCACATTTTTTCTATTTCAATTTCCAGGTCCTTATACTTTGACAGTTTTTCAAATTCCTTGGTTGCTATGGATAAGCCATATCAATTAATAGGCAAGATTTTTTCTTTTTGGTTTTTAAGAATAATGTCCGGCCTATTTGCTTCAATTTTTCTATCTGTGTAGATGGAGTAATCCAATAGAATGGTGACATCTTCTATTTCTGTAACCGGTGCTGGGTGATGTTTATGCCAGTGTTTGTTTACATATTTTCCATAGTGTTTGCACATTGCCCAGTGTAAATATTGCCCTACTCTATTGTGAAGATTTTTATATTCATTTGGGCAAGTACAGAACATCTTGAGATTAGATGGTCTATTTTTTCTTGGTATTTATCACAGAACCTGCATTTTGGATCCACATTATTATGTATAATATTTACCTGAAAGTTCTTAGTAAAAAGACTGGTCTTGAGCAGCAAGAATAAAGCCTTCAATCTCAGACTTTAATCCAGATGCACGTAACCATCGATGAGTATTAACTTTATCAACATTGGGTTTATTAGCACTTTCTGGATATTGGCCATGCAGAGGCTTGTCTTGCTAGCATTGTTTTATCTGTTCAAGAGCTTTATCCTTGACTATCTTTTTCATATTTTTTGCTGCAATAATTGGTCCTTGGCTTCTGTTTTGCTTTTCTACAGAATCTGCTAAATGTGAGTCTTGTTTGTATTTACTGCCTTCTTTCATTATTGAATATTTTTTCTTTCTGCTTTCATGTTGTTTGACTAATTGTATCATCCAGTCCTTTGTTATTATTATTATTATGTCATTTTTCATCATATTTCGATTTCTGCTTTGGTCTCACTACCAACCAAGTCTGCGGGGAGACATAAGGCAGGTCGTAGTGTGTTGTTATGGCTCCATTTCATGTTTTTCTATCTTCCCTATCATCCCCAGCATTACATAGATAAAGTTTTCCTTAGTGTGTGGGCTGTACTTAACAAGACAATTTTTTGTATATCTCTTAAGCTGGGGTTTCCAGTGATTCTTTCAATGTGTTGTTTTGTTCCATTTTTTATCATTCCAAGTGCACCTACTATCACTGGCACAACTCTTGTTTTCAATTTCCACAGTTTTTCTATTTCAATTTCCAGGTCTTTATATTTTGACAGTTTTTCAAATTCCTTGATTGCTATGTTACAATCCGCTGGACAAGCCATATCAATTAATAGACAAGTTTTCTCCTTCTGGTTTTTAACAATAATGTCTGGCCTGTTTGCTTCAATTTTTCTGTCTGTGTAGATGGTGTAATCCCATAGAATGGTTACATCTTCTATTTCTGTAACCGGTGCTGGGTGATGTTCATACCAGTGTTTGTTTACAGCTTTTCCATAATGTTTGCACATCGCCCAATGTAAATATTGCCCAACTCTATCGTGGCGATTTTTATATTCATTTGGGGCAAGCACAGAACAGCCTGAGATTAGGTGGTCTATTGTTTCTTGGTGTTTATCACAAAACCTGCATTTTGGATCCATATTATTATGCATAATATTTGCCTGAAAGTTTCTCGTGAAAAGACTTTGGTCTTGTGCTGCAAGAATAAAGCCTTCAGTTACAGACTTTAATCCAGATGCACGTAACCATCGATGAGTATTAACTTTGTCAACATTGGATTTATTGGCACGTACTGGATATTGGCCATGCAGAGGTTTGTCTTGCCAGCGCTGTTTCATCTGTTCAAGAGATTTATCTTTGGCTTTCATTTTCATATTTTTTGCCGCAATAGTTGGTTCTTGGCTTCTGTTTTGCTTTTCTACAGAATCTACTAACTGTAAATCTTATTTGTATTTACTGCCTTCTTTTATTATTGAATATTTTTTCTTTCTTTCTTCATGTTGCCTTACTAATTGTATCATCCAATCCTTTGTTGTTTCTATGTATGTTAGTAAGCCAATAGTTGTTGTCTTGTATGACAATTCCAGCTGAATAAGACCTCTTCCACCTTCTTTACGGGGTATGTATAGACGGTCTACATCAGCCTTTGGATGATGCATCTTATGCTTAGAAAGAAGCTTTCTTGTTTTAGCATCCATTCGCCTGATGTCGTTTAGAGTCCAGTTTAAGATGTTAAAGCTATATTGGACAACTGGGATTGCAAGGCTATTAATGGCCATAACTCTGTTCTGTGAATTTAATTCAGTTTTTAATATCATTCGTAGCCTTCTATAGTACTCTTTACGCACTATTTCTTTCATTTTTTTATGGTGAATGTTTTCGCTCTCATTTACACCTAGGTATTTATAAGCTTCTTCTGGTTTCAATTCTTTTGTTACAGCAGGGTCTAAGCTAATTGAGGATGTTTCTTGTATTGATCCACGTAAAACTGTAGCTTTAGCACATTTATTCAAATTAAATTTCATTCCAATGTCTTCGCTGAAGCATTTTACAGTTTGCAGAAGACCTTCCAGTTCATTATCATTCTTAGCATATAACTTTAAGTCATCCATGTAAAATAGATGGCTTATTTTCTTTTGGCCTATTTTATAACCACATTCTGTCTTATTAAGTTGACTGGTTAGTGCTATTAATGATATGCAGAATAGTAAGGGAGATAAAGAATCACCTTGAAATATACCTCTTTTGATGTTTATTTCATCAGACTTATAGGTTCCATTTATATGATTGAGGTAAAGGGTTGTTTTCCATATAGACATGCACTGTTTGATGAAATTGATGATGACGGGCGATATCTTGTATATATTTAAAGTCTTTAAAATCCAGTAATGTGGCACACTATCGAATGCCTTTCGATAATCTATCCAGGCAGTACTAAGGTTTTTCTTTGTACTGTAGCAGTTTTCCAGGATCATTTTGTTAATTAGCAATTGGTCTTTACAACCATAACAGCCACGTTTGCACCCTTTTTGTTCAAGCGGTATCATGTCATTTCTTTCTAAGAATAAATATGTCTGTTTTGTTAAAATAGATGTTAATAGTTTATATGTTGTCGGAAGACATGTAATTGGTCTGTAGTTTTTCGGGTTTTTTGTGTCACCATTCTTGGGTAGAAGAAATGTAATTCCTTTGGTCATCCATGCAGGAATTTTAGTGGGATCGTCAACCATTTCTTGAAGTTCTTTGGCTAGTTTTTTATGTGCTGCATTTAAATAATATAGCCAAAAGTTAGGAATTTTATCTATACCTGGGAATTTCCAATTGTGTGCTTTTTTTAGTGCAAATTTAACATCATCTTCTGTAATTCCAGACCATGTCTGTTCGGGTTTATTTTTCATTCGTTCTATCTCTTGCGTAATCCAAAGTACTTCCTTGCTAAGTTCTTTAGGGCAAGCCCATATCTTTTCCCAGAACTGTGTGACTTCTTCCATTCTGGGGGGTACTGTCACTTCAATTCTTTTTTTACCTATTTCCCTGTAAAATCTCTTTGTATCAGTCTGAAAAATCTTGTTTTGTCTGTAAAATCTTGCTCTTTTTTCATAGCGTCTTATTCTTTGAGCCTTCAGTTGGATTTTTTGCTTTATTTTTTCTTTATTTGATAAGACTTCATTTTCATTCCTGATGTTATATTTTCTTTCGGCTCTTCTGCTTTTCCTAGTTCTTACATTTATTCCTCTACTCAGTTCATCCAGTACTGATAGTTCACTTCTAAGTTGTTCGATTTCTTTTTCTATTTTTCTTTTCCAAGGTGGATCTTCACGTCTGCGAGACTGCCTTGTTTTTATTTTGATATTTAATTTTTTTGTTGCTGCTGTTGCTGATGAATATATTACTTCGTTAAGATTTGTATGAGGGTCTTCATCCAGTATTGATTTCAGTGCTGCATTGTAGAGTTTAATAGTTCGGAGGTTATGTTTTGTTGGTTGTAATTTTGGGAGCTGTTCACGTTCCTCCATTGTAATATTTTGTATTTGACTTAGATGGTTTTTTATTTCTATCTTGGCTTCCTGTATATTGTTCTTATTTTCCGTCAAATAATTATCTTCGATGTGTTCTGAACTCGTTTTATTTTTGTCTTTTAACTGACTCAGATCACACCTTTCCAGCACTTTTAAACTTACAGCATTATCTTCGCAGTGATTTGCGTGTTTCACGGTTTCTACATTATGACCTGTGGCTTGTTTGATGTTATTACTTTTTATTTCTGATTCCGGTTCCTTTTCATATTTTGTTGATTCGTCTCTTCTTGTTACAATTCTTTTAATTTCATTAATTTCAGCCTCTGTCAGTCGGTTATTACGAATAATGTACCTACGTACATTGGCTAATTTATTTTCGTCAATATACTTTCTATTTGCTTGACCAACTTTTTCACGCCAAATGTCATATGTTTGGCGAGTCATGTTTTTTTGAGGTTTGAGTAACGCTTCATGAAATGCAGTCATAACGACTTTGTACTCCTCACGAGACCATTTTATTTTTTCTTTCTTTAAATATACGGTTGTAGATCTAGCTGGTGAATTTTCAGGACCATCATTAGGATTATCCTGGTTGTGGGGACCTGAAGATTCATTCTTTGTGTAGGAGTTTGTTCCTATGGCAGATTTTTCGACCTCAGGTAGGTTCCCTCCTGAAGGACGGGCTCCCTGTTTATCCACTGGAAGAGCCATACTGGACTTTTTATTTCTATTTGTATTTTTCATGTTTTTCCCACGAGTGACGCACGGGTCCAAAAGTCCACCCAAAGTTGCCCGCCACGTTGGGTAACGGTCTTTTACAAACAGGGTCCCAAAGCCTGTAGGGGATCGTTTGTGACCTCATAACGCAGTAGCCATTCACTCCTCGGCACGATTAACACCTTGAGTTGCGGGTTGTTGTTCGGAGTTTTCATTCTCCTAAATGGGCTGCCAAGCAACATCTGACATAGACGCGATTGGAATTCAAGGAGAAAGACGCTGGTTAAAAAAAAAAAAAAAAAAAAAAAAACCTTTGGCGTAGCAACGGCTCAACGAAACAAAACATCAATACTAGAGTATTTTGTTAAAAAAAAAAATTTACGAAATATCGACAGCTAAAGGAAATATAATACGGATGATTTTATTTAGGTTCATTTAAAGAGCAAACAGATAAATTAATTAAAATAAAACAGAATTTCATAAAAAAAAAAAAAAATTCGGTAATATCTAAAGAAAAAAATCCTGTTTATATTAAAACAGAATTTCATATTGAGAAAAGGAAAAATTCAAATAGAGAGACGCTGGTTGAAAAAAAAAACAAACATACTTGGACGTAACGGTCGTTCAACGGAAAAAAAAATGTAATAATTTGTTCGTCCACTTTATCATTTATTTTTTCAATAAAGTCGTTGGTCAAAAATAGGGTTAGCAGAATAAGATAAATTAAATAAGTAAATTAAATCAATAAATAAATAAAAAATAAATATATCAATAAATACGTAGACTTTCTATAAAATAATACCGTATAAATTGTTTTTCATCGGATTTAATTTATTTTCTTGTTTTGTTTTGTTTTTAAGAAAATTATAATAGTTAAAAAAAAAATTTTACGAAATATCGACAGCTGAAGGAAATATAATACGGATGATTTTATTTAGGTTCATTTAAAGAACAAACAGATAAATTAAAATAAAACAGAATTTCATTAAAAAAAAAAATTTCGATAATATCTAAAGAAAAAATCCTGTTTATATTAAAACAGAATTTCATATTGAGAAAAAGAAAAATTCAAAGAGAGAGACGCTGGTTGAAAAAACAAACTTGGACGTAACGGTCGTTCAACGGAAAAAAAAAACATCACTGCACTTAGAGAGTTTTGTTAAAATAAAAAAACAATTGTTGCTACTATTAACCTTTGTCCTTGCAAAAAAAAAAAAATTCAAAATTTAATAGGAAAGAAAAAGTGGACATACCTTTGAGTTTACTACCGTAACATTTAAAAATAATAATTTGTTCGCCCACTGTATTCTGTGTTATTATTTCATTAAATCCAACGTGAGTAAGATTATCGAAAAATAAATAAATATATAAAATGAACGAACAAATATAAATAAATTATTACATATTCTTTCTAAGAAAGAATATCGTAGATCGAACAGTTTTTTAGTGTTCGTCGTATTTTTTTTCGTTGTCTTGCTTTAGAAAACTAGTTAATAAATCTATTTAAGGATCATTTAAAGAAACATACAATTTAAATTACATACGAAGAAAAAATTAATGTTTATGTTTAAAATAGTGAAATTAAAAATTAATGTTTACGTTTAAAAAAAAAAAATTTCAAAATTTTTTTAATAGGAAAAAAAAAGTGGACATACCTTTGAGTTTACTACAGTAAAATTTAAAAATAATTTGTTCGCCCACTGTATTCTGTGTTATTCTTTCATTAAATCCAACGAGAGTAAGATTATCGAAAAATAAATAAATATATAAAATGAACGAACAAATATAAAGAAATTATTACATATTCTTTCTAAGAAAGAATATCGTAGATCGAACAGATTTTAGTGTTTTTCGTCGTATTTTTTTCGTTGTCTTGCTTTAGAAAATTAGTTAATAAATCTATTTAAGGATCATTAAAAGAAGAAACATACAATTAAAATTATATACGAAGGAAAAAATTAATGTTTATCTTTAATATAGTGAAAAATGAAAAATTAATGTTTACGTAAAAAAAAACAAAAAAAAACGTTACGTTTTCAGGAGCCTCAGAAAAGCACGTCATTCTCGTTGTAATTCCAATCGCGATTATTATTATTATTATTATTATTATTATTATTATTATTATTATTATTATTATTAAGGACCTGCAAATTATTATTATTAAGGACCTGCAAATCGATGAAGCAAATATGTGAAAACTTAAAACGACGATTATTCCCGTTGTAATATAGATAGATGATATGATAAAGAAAGGTACTGAAAATCATGTGATTAAAAATTCCTGGACACATCAGCATTTCAGAGTTGCAAAAGAAATGTGCAAAATGTACATATTCTCAAGAAACCCACTCCATTTAAACGAAGCGTCCCAAATGTGCATAGATCACTCTCGTACAGTACACTTCTTACTCACAGACCCGGAGGAGATTTGGTGATTAGAGACTTGGTTAGATGATACCACACAAAAAATAATAAATATTCCGATGTCACTCAATGCAAGACCCTCATAGCTTTTCCCTTCTGAAAAAGAGGTGATAACATGCCCATGTTTTGTTTTGTGAACTACCGTAACTATCCCTTTCAGTGACAGGAATTTCCTTACAGGTTGCCTGATCTTAACTAATTAAGCATCTATCCCTGGAGCTCACAGACTGTGTAATTTTGTTTATGAGCGAGAATGGTGGGGGTTATTTTGGCCAGGTGTCGAGAGGGTTGTTTTATTTTAAGTTTGAAGGATGAGACAGCCAAGACGACTTGGGTGTTACAACAATACTTGAAACAGCCTCAGTCGGGGAGCGACTTAGCGCACCAGGTTACTGGACTTGAAGGTGTGTCGAACTGGGATCAACCTCCGAGTTTATTTGCTGCTTTTATCAGATCTGTCATTATATTGTCTAAATTTAGCTGCGTTGCATGTACCTACCATAAACTTCTGAGATTAGGCATCATCATGGTTTTATTTGGCTTTGTATATTTGTCTCCCAGCGTCCCTTTATTGGTATGCTACTCTCTCTCTCTCTCTCCCTCCCTCCCTCTCTCTCTCTCTCACTACGACTAGTACTACTAGAGGAAACAAGACAAGGAAGAGGAGAGAGATATGCGAATTTAAGGTGAATTTTAGACAATTGATGCTTTTTTTATTACCGTAAATGCAGAAATGGCTGGCATGCAAGAAAAGAAGTATGTGTATAGTGGAGAACTGACCAAACGTGGTTCGCTAATTTTCGAGTTATGAAGAACGCCCAGGCAGACCTCCCGTTAGAGTTGACGACCAAATCAAGACATTGATTGAAAATAACCCAAGTTTCATAACTCAGGAATTGGCAGAAACACTAAATTAATCAAAATCAACCACCCATTATTGAAGCTTGGGTTAGTTAGTTAAGTGTCATATATGATACACGCTTTTGGCGATCATGTCTCGAAAGAGACATAACTGACTGGACAGAAGATTATCCCGCAGTAGGTTGCTATATATAGGTTATCGATGTGGGATCGCTGGACCGAATTCGAATTCAGGCTGCGATTGTGTGTTTTCACTTTGTACTAATACCTGTTGGAAGGCATGTACCAACCTCTCCCTGACTTATAAATTATGTGGGAGCAAATTGTCTCGTTAATATCATATCATTATAGAAAATGGTATTCTCAAGATTCCTTTACTTGGAATCGTGATGGAGACTAACCACGAAGAGAAATCTAACATTGCATTTCCATGGTATGTTTGATCACCGGACCAACCATTTGCAATCTGAAGTTATTGATTGTATTGCTTTTGTTTGTGCTTCTGGTTAGAAGGAGAAATAAATAATATCGCAGACTGGTCGGCATGTGACGTGATGATAAAAGGGAATCTAGTTGCGCGCGTGAGAAAAATAAATGAAAGAGAAAAGAAATTGTTTGAACAGGCGAATGGACTTGGGGGTCTGGAAATACATCAAAGATTGCAGTAGCAATTTATTACGCAAAACGTCCGCGTCACGAAAGAGCAATAATTTGATCTGAAATCATTTTTGCTATTCTTCATCTTCAGCACACAGAAAATACAAGTAAATTAACAAATGAACGAAACGCTCTGAAGCGAGAGCGAATTCGCAAAGCTGTTTTTTGGAAAATTGATTTCATTATCTATCGACCGATCGATACAGTACATATAAAAATATCGATAGATCAGTACATATAAAAAGTTATATATAACATTTATCAACACTTTTGTACGAGAGAGAATTCATTTAGTAGTATTTGTATAAATGTCACAGCTAAATATATCATCACTTCTTGGTTTTCAACTAACACTCGTATTCTGTTAACTGCACAAAAACGGTAATGGTGATATTAGCCGTTTTCTTATGAGGAAACAGTAATGCTGTGGGGTTCTCCCTTTTCATAAAGATGGACTCGTCCAGAGTATACTTATACTACTGCTATAGAAGCGAGACAGAAAAATACCGCGTTTTCACAGAGAGCTAACCGGAGAATACGAGAGTCCAGAGAGAGATTAGCAGTCAGTACACAGTTGTTCATAGTAACTCTTTGCTCCACTCATTGAGAAGATTATTACGCAGTATCCGTCAGCTTCCGACGCAGACATAGTCAATATACTACGGCTTCACTTCCAGAGACTTGTACATATACTTTTTACTAACCCGCATTCCTGGACAACTAATCTTCATTCAAGTCTGTATCCTTACGTTAATACACTTATTTTTTTATCTCAATTATTTGTGCCAGCCCCATTCCTGGAATCCACAACAATTAACTGACCGAACAGCCAGATCCACTGTCGGTTAAAATTTTTAAAATAATTTCTAATAATATAATTTCAGCAAAATATGTTCAGTAGCTGTTATCGTTATTTTCAGTAATAATAGAAGTTTCCTTACTAACATTTTGTTTGCAGTTGTTTGGAACGTCAACAACTTGGATTATGTTATTGATTTTACTTTATATCCTATTTAAATTGTTGCCTTTCTTGAAAATCCTCAACTGGTGTAATTTATGTGATTTGGAAAAGTTCTTTTCTTATCAATCTGTCGCTCCAGTCCACTAGGTTGGAAGAAGAATGATCTTCATTAAGACGTATATGCTTCATCCGGCTGGAGCAATTTTAAATGAATGATCCATGTGTTGTATATCGACAAACAACAAACACGCATATATATAAAAATATAAAGTTATATTTTTATTTATGACGATGAACCGTGTAGCATAGGGAACAGAGAATTGAGAGAGCGCGCTTCTAATGGGTTGACGGGAGTGTAGTCTTATCTGTTGTGTCTCTCTCTTCACCGGCCGATCTCTGTTGCTCCTCTACTGGCGAATCCGTATGCCGAGGTCTTTTTATAATCTTCCAGAACCGGGACTTTTTCTTCCGGTTTTGTCTCGCCCACGCACGCCCACGTAATTCTCAGAGACACCTGTTCTGTTTGCCTCTGTAGTTATTTCCGCTGCTGCCGGAAATAAGGTCAAACGACATCCGTTCCTTTCAACGACCGGAAACACCGTCGCTTGCATCAGCCTTCCTCGGGTGGGGCCAGATTGTTATATTACACATGAAAGCTGTTGTATACAGTTAGCAATTTAGATATTGTTTAATGTGTTTTGCGCCATACATTGTATCTATATGAAAATCTTGATCTAAACATTATTTAAGTACATGACTTAAGTTCTTAGGTTAATGTTTTCAGTTTTGCAGCAACCTGCGGTGTTATGCAAAACTATTCCGAATGCAGTTTGTTCTGTGTTCAATTCCCTTATCTTCTATAGTAAATTTGTTATACCGAATCGATACGCAGAGGTACTGGATTATCCGGAATGTTCATCTCGATATGTAAAGGAAATTAAATCATGAAATAAAATTATACCATTAAATATTTATTCAATTAAACTATTTTGTGGCACAACCTTTCTCTATTTTTCATTCATCTTAAAGATCCCGTCTTTCTAGAAATTCGGTGGTTTCTCGACAAAAACTCATCAAGTTGTTTTTTATTTTATTTTAATCATATCGCCCCGAGCGAGGCGGTAACGCCACTGATGTGCATAAGAGAAAAAGATTAGGAGATTGAAGAGAAGGACGAACCAGTCAGAAAGGAGCAAGAGAAGGATGGGAATACAGGTGTGATGACAGCTGCAAAGGTGGAGAGAAAGGAAAGGATATACAGGGCGGTGTGGAAAGAATTAGGGTAATGTAGTTAAGAGATGAGTATTGGCCTTGCATTTAAATTCCTGGAGGTTGTAGCCGTCAGGAAAGCAAGAATAACGAAGCAAGTTCCATAGGCGGGAAGTGCGAGAAAAGAAGCTGTAGGAGTAGAATTGTCGTCTGCATTTGGTTGATCTAACTGTGAATGGGTGAGACTCAGATGCCAGTCTGGTGGCACGAGTAAACACCTGTTGCGGAGGCACCAGTGACTTGAGTCATCCAAATAGTCAAAATTTTTACCATTGGTATTATTTTGCAAATGAAAATCCGAAGGAGCAAATATGGCGGGTGGAGTAATACATGCCAGCCAAGCTGCAACAATTTTTTGCCGGGTCACTAAAGAAACGTGAAGTCAGGCATTATCCTGATGGAAAACAGCACCTTTCCTGTTTGCCAATTCTGAGCGTTTTTCTTGAATTGTTCCCTTTAATTCACAGAGTTTGGTGCAACATTTTCAGAATCAATTGACTGGTTTCTTGGCAGAGGCTCTTAATATTTGGATTCATTTCCAATCGAATCAGATGCACAGCATGACTTTCTTAGGATGAAGACCTGCTTCTGGAATGGCTAAACTTGGCTCATGTCACTTAGCCCTTTTCAGTGAAGATTGTCGTGAACAACGTATTTCTCATCACCTGTCACAAGTTGCTCAAAAAACGTGTAAATCACAGATAGAAATTGCAATCATGTAATACCCCAAATCCGTTATGAAGCTTCGGATGTGCGTTGTGCTGCAGTGAATATCGTCTTGGAACGACAAATCGGGGAGCAGAGTTCGAATTCCAGTTGAATTACTTGCATTCACTTACTTGGGAAATGTATTAATCCGTCTCTTCCCTACAGTTATAGGTTAAATAACAGAACAGATTGTGTTCTATAGCCTTGGTCGGCAACCGGTCTACCGCAGAAAGTAATGGCAACCTACTGTGGGATAATCTTCTGCCCAGTCTTTCGAGACATGATCGCCCAAATTGTGTATCATGTATGACACTTAACTGACTGACCCAAGCTTCACTAAATGTGGTGGATTTTCATAAATTTAGTATTTCTACCAATTCTTACGTTATGTAACTTGTGTTACTTTTAATCAATGTCTTCATTTGGTCGCCAAATCTAGCAGGAGGTCTGCCTGAGCGTTCTTCATCAATAACTCTAAACTTTACGAACCACTTTTGGACAGTTCTCCACCATACACATACTTTTTGTCTTGCATGCGGGCCATTTTTGCTTTTACGGTAATTAAAAAAAGCATCACTTGTCTAAAATGCACCTTAAAATTGAAACAAGAAATTTCAAACATTTTTCACAAGAGATTGTTTGAATGGTCCTCTAATTGGAAATATGAATATATTATATTCATCGCCTTGGTTAGCAACCAGTCTACCGTAGAAAGAAATGGCAATTTACTGCGAAGAAATCTTCTGCCTAATCACGGAGGGATCAAAAGAGACATGATGGCCCAAGCGTGTATCGCGTAAGGCGATTAACTGATACTAATTTACCCAGAAAGAGCGAATCTATTAAACTGTCTCGTGTCAAAGGTTTGCCTCTGTATTCTTCGTCTAAAATATTCTAAGGTTACTTTGAAACGTTTTCGGTTAAATTGACTGGATGGATTTTAACACGGATTCGATTATTAGAAAATCAATTTAAAACGGAACGTGGCAGGATCATTATTATGTTGGAAAAGAAAAATTTGTTGCATCTATCAGAAAATTAGTGCGAGACCTACCTGTAATCTGAAAAAGTTATAGCTTGGGGCCAGACATTACTGGGTGCCTGATTTTTTAAAAATATATTTTTATATTTTCATTATTTTTTTTCCTTTAAAGAATGGGCTCGTGACGGCAAAATAATTATGTTGATATGCCGTCTAAAATGACGGCAACATATATATTGGTGTATTTACTATTGAGTATCTTACATTAAGACATAAGAAAAAAAATAAAAACCCCTGAATGTGACAGAAGGGATATATATATATATATATATATATATATATATATATATATATATATATATATATACAATAATGCGAAGAAAGGACAATAAGCAATTTACTGTTTCTTAATGTTTGTTTTTAATTTTACATTGCTCAATACAAAAGTAGAGCTAAATATTATTGTAATATAATTAATTTAACATTTACGTGACACAGAATTTCCATGTTTCGGAATACCTAACGTTCTTTATTATAATAGAGAATATATATATATATATATATATATATATATATATATATATATATATATATATATATATTCTTCACTACGCCATGACAAAATCATTGCAAAAAATAATAAAGCATTGTTTAAGAGCGAACACGCGACAAGAGATTTTATAATTGGTAGTAAAGTTTAATAACTGGTAGTAAAGTTAACAAACCAATCCGACACTGCCTTGCTATTCTCTCTCTCTCTTTACCTCTCCTTCTCTCTCTCTCTCTCTCTATATATATATATATATATAGAGAGAGAGAGAGAGAACGGTCTTTATTATGATAAGGAGGATACTAAATGAGCAAAAACTATATATAATTAGTAATAAATAACAATCGTGTATAATAATTTTTTAATTTTTACCGGAATCATTTTTAGAAAAACGTTTCGAATTTCATATATCTTTGGGTCTCAGCGGGTGAAAGTCTAGCCCTGCAGGAAGTGGGTGTCAGATGTAAAATTATTAAGAATCAAATGAGAGAGTTTTGCTGATGGCCCGGGACATGATGGATAGGATATATATTTACCATAACACTGGTGTCAAATGTAAAATGTTTAAGAATTAGCTGTCAGTATGGGAGTATCAATATAAAATTATGATCTATCAATTTAATGTGTTTCGTTTTCGAGTCTAAGGCATGACGCGTGTGGAAATACATTTGTTAGTATGGGGTCATAAACATTCACTTATTAGGACGAACCATACCATTCCTAGTTCTATTCGGGCAGCTTCTTCTCAAAAACTGCTATTTATGAAACAAACTCCTCAGAGGATGCCTCCCTGGTCAGTACAATCTTAACATCTAGTCTCGGGGCAAACATTATCTTTACTACATATCCTCATTATCTGTATTTTTTTTTATCTTCATCTGTTATTTTAATACAACAAATGAATTCAGTAACCTTCTACATTGAGGGGCTCTTGGTCTTTACAATTAGTAAAAAAGAAGAATGTTAGGTAAATACGTCTCTCAGGATATGCATATGTCAGATGCAAAATTATTAAGAAACAAATAAATTTTTTGATTTGCTGATGACCTCAGACGATATATACGCATTGTTCATTCAGTAATGAATTAGAACACTCTCACTACTGGCGTATGAATACATGGCATATCACACGCTAAAAAGTTTGCCTTCTTCTACCGTGCGCCCATGGCTCAGAGGTAGAACCGCCGACAGACTCCACTTCGCTCGGGTTTCAATCCTGGGTTGAAAGCAATCGAAGTCTAACCGTACTGATGAGTTGTGATACAGCGAAACAGATCTGTCTGCGGATGACTATATATATATATATATATATATATATGACAGAATGGTAGAGCTATAAAGACCGAGAGGATAGTCCAAAAGTTTTGTTTTTTTTCCTATTAATATAAATAATTAATTAGATACAAATAGACAGCTCGATGGATATTATCCCGAACTTTATAAAATATTAAGATGAAAAGTCAACACATAAACAGTTGTTAGGATTTATTTCGACAATGTAAATTTGCCTGTATTGTCTCTTTCAGACCATTGAAAATAAATAAATTCACCCAGAATATTAAAAAAAAACATCTTTGACAGAGAAAGTGAAGCTTGTATTATCTAAACCAGAAATAAATTAAGAATATTTTCATTAGATCACGCATATAAAATAATTTACACAAAAGAAAACATATATTTACTCACACATACACAAAAACAAATCTTATGAGAAAATACATTCATGCACAAAAAATTTTTGAATTAGGCAGACACAAAAAAGGGACACAAACAGGATGTATATACTTAATCGCACAATTATATAAAAACTAGCAGTATAGCCCGGAGTTGTTCGGGTGTAATGAAGGCTTTAAAACTAAGCTATAGTCCTGGAGTTCAGACTCTTTGGACGTTGACACGAAAGACTAAAAAGCAATAGTTGCTTCCAGTTAAAGAGAAACCATAGACTGAAAGAAAAATGAATGGATATATGTCAAATTTTGATTTCCTGCCATCGATATCAAGTTTTATTTCGTTGTAAACTGAATTTTGAAGGCTAAATAAGTCCTCTGAGTAAATGGTATTATGGCTGAGACTAAGAACTACAATTATACACGCCCAATAGCCAGAGTGCTCTAATTCATTAGTGAATGAGAGATGCGTACATGCCAGAGTAGCTACTGCTTATCAAAGTCTCCCATTATATGTACACATACAAAGATATATATATATATATATATATATATATATATATATATATATATATATATATGTGTGCACATATATATATACATATACAATATATATAATACATATATATATATAATGTATATATATGTACACATACGCAGATATATATATATGTATATATATATATATATATATATATCTGCGTATGTGTACATATATATATATATATATATATATATATATATATATATATATGCACATTGAGTATGATATAGAAGTATATATTTTTATGTATATAAAATATCGCACATTGAGTAAAATAGTGGTCGCTGGAATATAACAGAATTATAAACTTTATATTAATGATATATCGCCGATTGTAGGACTTGGAATTACATTCACAACAAATATATATATACATATATATATGTGTGTGTGTGTGTGTGTGTGTGAGAGAGAGAGAGAGAGTGAGAGAGAGAGAGAAGATTAGTATCAAATGTAAAATTATGCATCAACTGTATGTTTCCTTTCAGAATCCGTGATATGACGCGTGGGGAAATATGTCTATCATGACGGGGGTCATTAAATGTATACTAACTCGGAATCAAATTAAAGTATACTGACAGATGTCCCAAATCATGATATGTGGACCTGTATACTCTGCCTGGATATTGTATCAAATTTAAGATCATTAAGAACCAAATAAAAATCATTCGGGGTAATGTCCGTGTATATGATGTATGTTGAACTATGTCCCTCAGGCTGTGGGGATCATATATAAAATAATTAAAAATGAAATGCGCGTGTAACTTCTCGATGCATGACTATGTGAAAATTATATTCTGATGATCTATTTCCTTCTCTGTTCCTTCGGATGTTGGCAATGATTGCCCTACAAAACTTCGTATTCTTTGCAACTCTTAACAACGTTTGTATTTTTATCATCCCTCCCAGCTAGTGTTCTAACATTTATTTACACAGACTTACATGGGTTACTCTCTGTTTCCCTTTGTTTCTCTTGCCCTCAATATGCTCTGTGATTGCCAAATTCTTCAATCATTTTTTCTTATTATTTGTTCTAGAAAATTCCACAGCCTTTTTCCGATTCGAAGTATACGCGTCTTTTTTTGTTTCCGTCTTTCTAAAAACGTCCATGCTACTCACATGTTCAGTCTATGTCATTCTTAGCATCCTTCTGTAGAACCACAGTTTTGCTGGTTCAAGTAACATTTTGGTTTTGTTGTCGTATTTTATGTCCTAGAATGAGGATTACTGCCAAAATGATTATAATTAATGAGATGTGTGATACTAATGACAGTGGCAGGAGGTGAAACTTGTATCACTTGACTTAAAGTGATTAAGATTGTAGATTTCAGGGAAGCATCCATGCGGGAGTCTGTTATATTAAAGTAGCGGTTCTCATAAAAGAAAAAAGTGGAAGTTTCTCCTTACATTTTGAATACAGCAAAAATGAGAGATATGACTCTGTGGAAGTAGCATAACTTGTCCTAGGTATACAGGTCCGAACTGATAGAAATAAAGAATAAAACTCATCTAAAAATTTACCACGGAGGCTTGAGTCGTTGCGTTTGTTGAAAACTGGCTACAGAATGAAGAAAAATATTCCCTCCATAAGACAACTTTAATGATTTTGAAGCCGGGCAAGACGGGATAGAGATGATTAAGTAACCCCAGCCAATATGTGGCAGCAAAACTCCATTTTTGGTTTCAATCTGAACCTTGTAAAGAAAAAGCATACCATCATTGTTAATTACCTGATGAGACATCGTTCAATGTCGAAACAATATGTACAGTTTTGTAGTAGTTTGTACATGTTCTAACGTAATAATTATATATATATATATATATAGTCATCCGCAGACAGATCTGTTTCACAGCTCATCAGTACGGTTAGACGCCGATTGCTTTTAACCCAGGATTGAAACCCGACGGAATTGGCGTCAGTCGGCGATTCTACCTCTGAGCCATGAGCGCTCGGTATAAGAAGGCAGTTTTTGTGTATGTATATTATCATTATACACGCCCTATAGCCAGAGTGCTTTAATTCATAACTGAATGAGCGATGATATATATATATATATATATATATATATATATATATATATATATAACCAACTATAGGGCAAGTATGGATGGAATAATATTCCATATTTCAAACAGTCACTGTTCTTAAAAAAGTACTCAATACAAAGTAGAACTAATAATATTTATTCAGAAATTATAACATAAATATCACTTCATAAGACACAAGTAGTGTCGGAACAAAATACCTACTTTATAGTGATATTTTACTTATTTATTTTATAATTATTGAATATATATATATATATATATATATATATATATATACTAGCAGTATAACCCGGCGTTGCTCGGGTGTAATGAAAGCTTTAAAACTAATCCATGATCCTGGAGCTCAGACTCTTTGGACGTTGGCACGAAAGACTAAAAAGCTTCCAGTTAAAGAGAAACCATAGACTGACAGAAAAATGAATGGATGTAAGTCAAATTTTCATTTCCTGGTATCGATATCAAATAAGTTTTTTTCTTCGTAAAATGAATTTTGAAGGCAAAATAAGTCCTCTGAGTAAATGGTATCATGGCTGAGACTATGAACTACAATTTTACTTACTTAGAGCCAAACCCGAAGTAAAAACTAAAATAAAAGGGCTGAAAAAATACAGACATACAGACAAACAGACGCACACACAAACATCTTGACTTTTATATATATATATATATATATATATATATATATATATATTATCGATTTTCTGCACTATTGTAAGAACTGCAACCTTGAAACTTCTGAATATCGTTTCTTATGTCTTTGTTTATGAGTGTATCAAATTTGATTAAAATCGGACCACTCCTTTTATAACCCGATTTTTTCGATTATCGATTTTCGATATCTATTGGGGATATCTCGACACAAAACCTGACTAAGAACACTCGCAGACGCTTATAGTACAACTGTGTAAATTTTCAAGAAAATCGGTTCAGCCGTTTCGGAGTCTATAGATAACGGACACACACACTCACGCACACACTCACACACACAGAGACAAAGCTCCATTTATAAATAAGTTTAGATTAGATATATATATCCAAGCAGAAGTAGCATGTAAGTAAAACCCAAATGAAGACTCTATTAATATTAATGTTAAAACTGATCCAGCCAAAAGGATTATCTATTTACGGACATAAATATGTACATTTTTCAAATAAAACTTCGAAAATTACATTACTATAACCTTAAGCTTTCCCTTCTTAGTTCTTTATTTATTAATTATCAAACATTTTCTTTATATATATATATATATGTTCATCAAAAAGATCCTCCCTAAATTCAAAGGCAATGCTGCAATGCGTAGTACTATGGTGTTCATTCCATCATATTTTGACTTTCAATAAAAAAGAAATCAAATTTCTGCAGATCAATGAGTAAGTAAAATGAAATGCTTTCTATATAAACTAAAAGAATTTTGTAGGATTATAAATCCACTTGGGCTCAATATTACCATAATCAGATAGGGTATACATGGATACATTAATAAGTCTGTATCTTACAGATGAAAGAAAAGGATTTTTTGTGTACAATAGATATTTATTTTTCTAGATCCTTCATTGTCAATGCCCGTAATTCAAAAATCTTCTCACTTTGTTTTTGTTTTTTTTTTTCCAATTGAAGTAGATAGATCTATCTATCGCCCGGTTCACACTCCACCCACGTCTATTGAACAGGTTAAGAGGCTCATCTCTTGTTCCCTGGTTAGGATGTGGTTTCCGACTTTCTCTTTTCCAATCTTTTCTCTATTACGTAGCCCCCTGCACATCAGTGGCGTTACCGCCTTGCTCGGGGTGATACGATTAAAAAAAAAATGTCTGCATGTGATATATGCGTGAATCTTCAGAAATTAATTGAGTTCTTTCGGTGACTGGCGGGTGTATACACTGCTTATATAGAACACGTTAAAATTTCCTTTCTTTGTTTTTCAAGATTTTTCTATGGCTTAGGGAGTAGCAACTCCGACTAACATCAAATCGTTCGAGTTTCGATCCCAGCCAAAAGCAAGTTGTCAGTGTCTAGTTACACTGATGAGCTGTGATACAGCGAAACAGGCTTGTACGTGGATTACTAATATATATATATATATATATATATATATATATATATATATATATATATACCAGCATCATAACCCGGCGTTGCCCGTGCAACTCAAATGATTAATGCAGTTTGTTGCGATTTCCAAGCGCTTGTAGTCGCCGCCTCACTTTAAAACTCAGTTATATAAAAAAATAATTATATAAAAAATTGTTGTTTAAAAATTGCATTAAAAACTATTTTCTTTTGTTTTGCGTAAACGTCTGTTTATGTTTTTGTGTGACATTGTAAACAACATTGCGTTTGTTTCTGTTTCAAAATTACGGGGGAAAATATTTACATTTTTCGTTGACTAAATGAACTTCAGTAATTTTCGAAGAATATTTAAAAATGTAGACATGGTAAATTTTCATTTCAGGACCCGAAGGCTAATATCCCTTATAATACGCAAACACACGCAAATAACTTTTTATACACGCAAATAACTATTATTTTTTTTCACTTGTTTCAATGTCAATAACTTTCTTCTGAAATTAAGTACCGAAAAAAAAAAAATCGTGCACTAATTACTGCAAGGACTTTTCTGTAAAGGAAGTAAATAGGCCCAAATTTTCTTCCTACGCCTAAAAGTGGCTAACAAAAAGACATTGCATTTGAATACATGGTTCTGATGTCATTTCGCGCTATCACGCGGTGTGACGTCATAGAACGGCATTGCAACTTTTCGAACTGCGTTTGTTATTTTTGGTAACTATTGCCGTTGCCTAGCGGAGTTTTATGTCAACACAAAATAAAATCGTCGCTGATGGTGGATGTTATTGTGTTACCGTCTTAATAACCTCTCTGAAGATGGCTCATGTGAGCCGAAAGCATAGAACCAAATTAATAAAAAATTATCCAAATGTTGGAGAATTTTTGTCTTTATTTTCAACTGAAATTAAAGCCAAAATACAACGTTTAGAACGGCTCATCATTAAACATAATAGACATTCATTGTCTCTTATATTTAAGAGTATATGTTTAGAAATATATATATATATATATATATATATATATATATATATATATATATATTATAAATTATAGTTTAGAACATGTGCAAATTATCATCTACTACAAAGTGTCCATTTTGTTTCGACATTGAAAGGACAGTGTCTCATCGGGTAGTGTGAAAAGAAAATTGGCGAATTGTGTGTGAGAGGTAGGTGGGGTGGGAAATGGGAAGTAAGTTTTGTAAGTTGTCAGAATTTGAACGAAAAGAGAGAAGAGGTTGGGGATAGAGGTGATTAATGGTCGTGTTGAAAATTTTACAGACATATTTAACATTAAAAGATTTGGTATGGTCCTTTACAGCTTTATGGTCAGTCCTTTGGGTTTAACAAAAAGGAAAAATAAGGAAATGTATGAGGAGTGGGGAGGAGTAGGTGTGAGTGTGATAAAGTGGGAATAGGAATTGCTATTTGGTAAACATATCTTTGTTAGTGAATTATAGAACTACAAATATTTTTGTATTTAAACTTAGTTTTTATAATTAATCCATTTTTTTTATATTCAACCTTAATTTAAAATTTAGGAAACCTATTTTTACATAAAACTTTAATTAGATCAGTTTGTAGTATAAAATAAAGGTAAAATTTGAGGTAAGACTGTTGTTAATACTATAAAGGTTTATCGTTTCTAGGGATCCTAACTTTGGCTTTTGTAGTTTTAGCATGATTGTAAGGTTATGTGTGTGTGTGTGTGTGTGTGTGTGTGTGTGTGTGTGTGTGTGTTACCCTTCCACTTCAATGCAGTGCTTATTTATTTTATTTTCCATCAGAAATTATCTTATATCCGTTTGTTTAATATTTGCTGCATCTCTCCTATTGTAATGGTAATTAATAACCGTTTCCTTACATTCGGCATTCATTGATATTGGAAAAGATGATGGAAGAATGGTCAGTTCCTTGTATCACTCCTGAAAATACCTAACTTCCTAATGCTCTATCTTTGCAGGAATCAGATCAGACCTAGAGTGGGATACTGCTGCCATATCTGGAATAGTGTTGCCCAGTCCTCACTGTTCAACCTTGACGAAGTTAAAAAGGAATTATTCAGTTTTGTGGTTGATAAATTATTCTCGATCCTGCAATTCGTATCCCCCAAGATGAAATGTTACTAGTCTCTGACTACCATATCGTTTTTACTATGGTAAATGTTTAGAAAAGTGACATTTCTTAGTTCCCTTAATTCAGATCTTCATAGTAAAAAACCTACCTTGTCATGTTTATGCTGGCAAATCGTCCCCATTCCCTTCATGCAGCTTTAACTAAAAGCAAATTCCACTCAGGCAGTTTCTTCCATAAAACTGTTACTTAGGATTTGTATTGACGCTTCAAGCGTGTCACGTTTAATGAAACAGTTTGTCTACATATTCATCACATTGGTAAAGACTAGAAAATTAAGACCCGATGAACCCAGTGGAAAAAAAAAATGACAATGCGCTAGTTTACCTCGATGACCAGAGTCATGCAGCTGATCTCTCCACTGCTTTGGATCTCACAGCTCAATGGCGTAAATAATATGTATTATTCAATACACGCGGGTACCTCGGCGTGGTGTAATGTTTAGCAAGCTCGTATCGCTAGAATCATTATTAGTGGGTTCGATCCTCACTGGGTATCTCCTACTTTCGCCCGTGTGTTACGCTTAGAAAATCACCTTCCTCCGGGGGTGGGTGCGGGACTAATAATTCTGCCCCATAAAAAACAGTTTGTTACGGAAACAGCAAAAACGCTACCCTACACACCATTAGGTGTAAGGAAAAGTTTATTGTTTTTATTTATTCAATACATGCAAAACAAAATTATTAGCATTTTGTCACCACTAAGCAGACACAAAATTCACTCCAGTCTTTTTTCTTTTTTAATCATTTCATCTGATCCGAAGCAAACTAGAACCGCCACTCGTACGCAGGGATGGGGGGGTTACAGCAGGTATAAGGGGTATAAGGGGTATAAGCAGGTATAAGGGGTATTAAAGAAGGTATAAAAGGTATATTAAGGTATAAGGGGTATTAAAGAAAGGATAAAAGATGAACGGAATTCAAGAAAATAGAAGATGGCAATTGACGTTGCATTTAATTTTTTCGATATTGTAACTATTAGGAAAGCAAGTAAACGGATGGGTGACCTACAGACGGGAATTCCGAGAAAAGAAAAGAAGAAGCGGTTACATTTAACTATTTCAACGGTAAAAGGGTGGGACCTAGATGCCAACCTAGTAGCTTAAATTCAAGTGAACGGGGCACAAAACAGAAGTTTCTTTGTCTCGAACGTTTGGGACAAGATCTCACCTTCACGTTTAGACAAATATGGTAGCAATATTCAATGAACGGGCGAATGGTATTTATAAATATGCAATATCTATTCTAGATTTCCTCATAATATAAATCTCTTCCTTCTCTTCCCTTGTATTGGCTGAACTAAATAAAAAAAAAAACGGCTTATATGAGTTTGACAGAATAGCAAAAAGATTGTTAATTTGATGGATATGAAACCACTTTGTGCCAATCTAACAGAGGAAAGGTCTAAAAACCTGTCACATATGTTTATCATTCGAAATCCCAGTTGTTGAGCTATGTTTAAAAATCGGCTACGGTTATATGTAGTTGTCTTAGCTATGGCGTATTTTTATTAATTCAAAAATTTATTTCAGTGGAATAATGAAACTAGTGATATTTCAGAATTTTACAACCAAAGTTAAATCTCAACTCTGAATAAATGACAAATTAAAATAAAAAAGGCACACACACGCATGCGCACAGAAAGCAGTAGCGACCAGAGCTGCGAATTTGGCGAAAACAAGTCAAAATCGAGGACTATTAGATAGAATTACTTCTGACTGTTCTTCATCGGTGAAAAAGGATTTTATCTCAACTCTCGGGGCATGACATGTGAGTCTGTCAAAGTTCGGTCACATAGTGAATGAAACACCATTAGTGGGTCGTACAGAGAAAATATAATCAATGCCAAGCATACTTAGTATCTGCCCATATTTAAAGACTCCATCTTTAGACAAAACATTTTCGTGCCAAAGTAAAATCTATAGACGACAGAAAAAAGGAAAGAGCTTTCCTTGTCCAAGAGTCCATAAAAATATTAATTGGCATCCACGATGATAGCACCGAAACTAATGTTTCTTAATTCTCGTTTAGACGAGCTCCATACACCAATTTAAAGTGCTACAGCTAAGACCCTTCTTGTTACGTCGAAAGAAAGTTCAAGTCATACAGATTCTTCTGAAAAACAGATACGCGCAGTTGCTGCCTCCGTTCACTATAATCTTACCTCATCTATTCTATTTATTCTCATAATCATCACATCCTACTTTCACGTCTTAGGTTAATTTTATACACCCCATTCAGTAACACGCTACCTTGAGTGGCTCTTGGAACTTGTGTTGGATGAAAATAGTATAAAAATTATAATATTTGGTTAGTCCTAGGTGTGATTACAAACTATATCCTGTAACAAGGATCCTGATCAGGGGTTTGGAGGTTCTGAGGAGCGAGGAACCACCTCTTAATTAATGTTGTTCACAAGTCTACCATAAACCGGGGTGATGGAATCTCTTAGGGTATCAGCTATGAGCAAAAGATGAACCACGAAATGTTGTGGAGTAGTTTTCGCACTGAAGGTTATAATCGTGCTTTGTCGGTTACTAATCGACTTAATGCACCCAAAATGTTAGGAACTTGGTAATCTTCCACTAAAAGCTGACTCCTTAGTATTCGGCTTACTGCCGACTAATGTCAACTGCCTAGCAGGTCTAGTGAACTCCAATAGAACTCTGAATAATCCTATGAACTTCCCAAGAACTTCCTGTTAACTTTTTTTTAATATCACCCCGAGCAAGGCGGTAACGCCACTGATGTGCATGGGGCTACGTAAGAGTAAGAGTGAAAAGATTGGAAAAGAAAAAGTCGGAAACCACATCCTAAAGAGGGAACAAGGGATGAGCCATTTCACCTGTTCAATAGACGTGTGTAGAGTGTGAACCGGGCGATAGTTTAGTCTAACTACTCTTTTTAATATAGGAGGGAGAGTCCATTATCTGAGGAATAGGTGTGTTTCCCCATAGCAACAAACTAAAACAAAAGAGTATGAAAGTATAAAAATAGTTTTTTTTTATAAAAATACCAGCCATACATTTATAAATATAAAATAAATTACCAGCAATATCGTGAAATACAACTGTTTGTTGCTTTGACACAGCATCATCAGTGATGGTTTTAACCGAGGTTCAATAGGGTTTCGGGTCTTTCAACATCATACCAATCCCCAACTGTGACCCAGGCGATACTGATCGAGTATTAACTTGTGTGCCATCCCTCAGCTACAAATTCTCTTTTTGCCCGTTCACCAGCAATCTACGCTCTTCCATTAGAAACGAAGCAAAAGCCAAGCACACTAACGGTTTTACCCTGTAACTAACTAACCAACGACTATATCCACTGGACCACGTGTCCTTAAGGATTCATCTCCCAGTGGATATAGACTTTGGTTAGTTACTGTGACTTGACCCAAACAGTTGTGAGTTCAATACCAGGCTAAGCAGTGGTGAACAAGTAACTTAAAGGGTTAGAGGGAGATAACTTATGACTTCCAGAAGAGAAACTACTACGCAAGGAATGAAGTTCATGTATCCCAGCGATTGTAATAAAGGGTTCGGTTCGAAATTCCTAGCACCTGAAGAAGGTCGGACCGTACAACGGCCGAAACGTCGTATAAATGGCAACGAAGATTAGGACAATAGTCCGAATAATGCAAATACTGTAATTACTAACTCATTTCAGAAACATAGACAAATACTAAGAAATATGCGTTGTGATGCAGTGGATAGCGACTCGGAAGGAGAAATCGGAAAGCCGAGTTCGAATTCCAGTTGAATTCCTTGGGGAAGGTATTGATCCGTCGCTTCTTCTTCCATATATTAAAATATAAACTAAAGTTAAATAGCAGGACAGATTAGGTTCTATAGCCTTGGTTGGCAACCAGTCTACCTCAGAAAGTAATGGCAACCTACTGCGGGAAAATCTTCTGTCCAGTCAGTCACGATTGACAGAATCGTGTATCGCGTATGGCCCTTAACTGAAGGAATATGGCGACACTCTCGGCTTAAAGTGGAAAGAAACGATCCATATTTATAGCAAAATTAACAAGAATGCCTTTTTCTTTAGTTAAAGGTATTGCTTTCAAAATATTTAGATTCCGACATGAAATAGCCCAGAGAGGTTGATATGCCGCTAAATGAAATCAGCGAGCCTATAATGGTCGCTACCGATATCAGAGGCGGGTGTTTATTCTGTAGCTTTTAACAGTTGAAATTTCCTGTCAATAACCAAATAATCTGGTAAATGGACTCCTAACATGAGAGTGCATACTGAACAAATGTAATTTCTGTCTGAATTTCTGGCATGAAAAGATATCATTATTTATACTCTTCATATTCTCACCTTTGTTACTGTTTTATTAACTATTCGACCATTGTACACTCCGGCCTTCCTCAGGTGTATATTGATCTGGGTAAGCTACAGGGAATTCTGAACTACACCTTCTATTTCATCTGTAGACGGTTCTCGTTCCATTGCTTATGTTCAGGAATGTCTTGTCTAGTTTTTATTTTTAGTACTGCTGTTTGTTTATGGGCTGCAGATATTATAAATCAAATGATCTGCCGTCTATACAACACTAGCAGTATAGCCCGGCGTTGCTCGGGTGTAATAAAAGCTATAAAACTAATCCATGGTCCTGGAGCTCAGACTCTTTGGACGTTGGCACGAAAGAATAAAAAGCAATAGTTGTTTCCAATTAAAGCGAAACCGTAGACTGAAAGAAAAATTAATGGGTGTAAGTCAAATTTTGATTTCCTGGTATCGATATCAAATAAGTTTTTTCGTCGTAAACTGAATTTTGAAGGCTAAATAAGTCCTCTGAGTAAATGCTGTCATGGTTGAGACTAAGAACTACAATTATACCCACTTAGAGCCAAACCCGAAGCAAAAACTAAAATAAAAAGGCTGAAAAAATATAGACATACAGGCAGATAAACAGACACACACACACAAACATATTGCCTTTTATATATATATTATCGATTTCCTGCATTATTGTAAGAACTGCAACCTTGAAACTTCTGAATATTGTTTCTTATGTCTTTCTCAATGAGTGTATTAAATTTGATTAAAATCAGACCACTCCTTTAACCCGATTTTTTCGATTATCGATTTTCGATATTTATCGGAGTACCTCGACAGAAAATCTAGCTAAGAGCACTCACAGGCGCTTATAGTACAACTGTGTTAATTTTCAAGAAAATCGGTTCAGTCATTTCGGAGCCTATAGGTAACGGACACACACACACACACACACACACACACACACACACACACACACACACACACACACACAAAGTTCCATTTATAAATAAGATTAGGACAATATTTTGAGTCAGATCCACTCTTCGAAGAAATCTCTGTTGTTTAAACAGAGATTTTCTAATACGGGAGAGAAAATGACCAAGAATTGCATATATTCAATTCTTTGCAGTTGTGGCAGAGAATATAAAGGTGAAACATGTTGCCTTCTAAAAGTAAGGCAGGAGTAATATCGAAGAGCAGTAGTGAGAGTTGAGACAATGAAATCAGTCATGGCTGATCAAGTATGGCGGAAAAAGGGTAGTCATCAGACACTGTTGAATAAAGGGAAAATACTGAACAAGGAACAACGCTGGATAGACATCTAAAAGGATCAGCGCGTATGCTAGACCTTGAGGATCTCCATAAATGGACAATCATAGCAATAAATACAATATGTGAACAGCTAATAAAGAAAGACAGGCAAGTAACAGCAAGATTTTGGCAAGAGCAGTAACAGCAACATCAGTCAATAACCTAAAGGATAAAGTTGTTTCGAGAATTTGGTTGCCTAGTAATAGTGAACCTGATGAAAGCTTGATTTATTTGGGAAAGATATTGGATGTATGTTGTGCGGAACGGGAAATTGAAGAGCCGAGTTCGAATTCCAGTCGAAGTTGTTGCATTCACTAACGCGCAAATACCTTTGGGAATGGTATTAATCTGCCAATCTTCCCTCTATTGGTAACATAACATGACTGTTTGGGTTCCATAGCCTTGGCCAATCTTCCCTCTATTTTTTTTTTTTTTTTTATAAACGTTTCACCCCGAGCAAGGCATGTCACTGCCACTACTGTGCAGGGGGCTACGTAGAGTGGAGAAAGGCTGATTAAATATAGGAAATAACAGAGGGTGGGTGATAGGCGGGTGAGGATACCGAGAATGAGGGTTGGGTAGATGAGAGTGTTGTGAGAATAGTTGGGAGTTAGTGTGATAGGAGGTGTCTATTGACCCTACATTTAAACACCTGTAGATTGTAACTGTCGGGAAAGCAGACTTGTGGAAGGGAGTTCCACAGGCGAGAAGCGCGAGAAAAGAAGCTGTTGGAGTAGAATTTACGGTTACATCTTATTTGTTTAACTGTAAAAGGGTGGGACCTAGTTGCTAATCTAGTATCTCGTGTAAATTCGTGCTTAGGCGGCACCAGTGATCTAAGCTCATCGGAGCAGAAGCCATGAAAGTACTTGTAGAAGAGGCACAGGGAAGCTACATCACGCCGGTGTGAGAGCGGCTGCAGCCGGTCTGCCAAGTCAGTATCAACCACGTTACAGATCCTCCTTTGTATTTTGTCAAGAAGCCCAAGGAGAGCAGCAGGGGCACCCGACCAGATATGGCAGCAATATTCAATTACAGAAAGTAATGGCAACCTTCTGCGGGAAAATCTTCTGCTTAGTCATTCATGTCTCTTTCGAGACACGATCGTCCAAGCGTGTATAACGTATGGAACTTATCTGACTGATTCGAACAAAGTACAAATTAAACCGGCAGCAAAATCATCTGCGTAAGGATAGAAAAAGAATTAAGTAAATATACAATATGGCGCAGGATGTGGGTTGTGGTGCAATGGATATCGACTCGGACTAACAAATCAGGGTGCCGAGTTTGAAATCCAGTTGAATTCCTTGCATTCACTTATGCACAAATATCCTTGAGAAAGGAAATAATCCGTCTCTTCCCTACAGTTATAGGTTAAATAACAGGACAGATTGGGTTCTATAGCCTTGGCTGGCAACCAGTCTACCTTAGAAAACAATGGCAACCTACTACGGGATAATCTTCTGCCTAGTCAATCATGTCTCTTTCGAGACATGATCGCCTAAAACGTGTATTACGTATGGCTCTTGACTGAATTTCTAAACGCAGCTTAGACATAGATCAAGTACGGGCCACCACGTGAGGATCGACACACAACTCATTTGTATTGATTCTTGCGAGACAAGCTTTCTAACCATTACACCACGTCGAGATACCCCAATTCACAATAATAGAATGTTACATGATACAAGGATGTGTCTTCGCACTGGGTTTAATCAACCTTGACAACAAATTGATTCCAAGAGAACTCGTTCCTGTTTGATGAGAACCACTTGGGCGCGTTGATTAAAGAAAAATCACGTCAAACCACAAAAGAATTGTCTCAGAAGGCTGAAAGCTCTCATGTTACTACCGCTTGTCATCTTTTGGGTAAGGTCCAGAAACATGGCCTGTCACACACACTGATCGAGAGAGAAAATAAAACGCGCCTACATTGCCGCCAGTTAACGCACGTCCAGTTGGCTTTCATCAAACTCAACAGACAACTCAACAGAATGCGGAAAGCCTGAGTTCGAAGTTCCTCTCCTTCAATCGGGAAAAAACGTTTCTGTGTCATTAATGTTAGTAATGGAGTCGTCTCCGTATAAAGTACAAATGTCTCGAGGAGCTTTAAATGCTTTGCGACCTTGATTAAAAGCAAAAAGAAGATGCCGAACAGGCTCATTCTCGTCTGCTTTGCATTCCATCTCAAAGAAGTCAAATGAGTGTCTGATTTCAGTAACGTTAATCAAGAGTTTTACTGGATGACCAGAGTTACTTCTTTTTCTTTTTCTATGCACCGTGTCCCTTCAGGACGTAGGCGATTATGGTTTCTACACCATGTCGCTCTTAATACCCCTTCTTGTGTTATCCCACTCAATCCCTGATCCACCACCCATCAGCTCAAGTCCTTCAAGTATGTCATGCGTTGCTTTTCCTTGTCTCTCTTCCCTTCTATCCGTCTCGTGAGCATCAGGTTCTCCAAGCCCTCTTTCCTTATTACAGGCTCCAAAAACTTCGGCTGTCTTTTTGCTGATGTTACGTATCAGTGTCCTCCTCGTGTCCATCCTCTCCAAAACCCTCACCGTTGCTCATTTGTTCCGTCCATGGTATATCCAGCATCCTTCTGTAGAACCACACTTCGGTTGCTTCAAGTTTTTCACCTTTGATGAGACTGTCCCGCATTCGCTACAATATTGAACAGAATATTGAACAAAAAATATTGAACAATATTGAACAATATTGAAAAATATTGAACAATATTGAACAAAAAGGACAGGCATCACATCCAATGCACTCCTCTTTGTTACTAGGAAGCAAAAAATGCTACGAAAGACTATTCTTCGAGATCATTCAGAGAGTGTCAGAAAAAATACATTATAATATTCTCAATATCCTTCTGCAGAACCATATTTTCGTTGTTTTAAGTCTCCTTTACAACCCTGAGAGGACTGTTCAATATTTACTGCCATATGACAGGATTGACATTATATTGCATTTGAGCACTCTTTTAAGCGATTTTCCTGTTTCTTAATACTTTGCCTCACGTTTGGATGGCATCACTCGCTTTTCCAATTCTTTTTCGGATTTCTACCTCACATTTTTCATTGCTTGTTATAACAATTTCTCGCCACTTTCCAGTTTCTTCTCTGGCTTTATTCAATTCTCTCCAATTTGTTTCTCACGTCTCAGATTGCACTTCTCTTAATTGTCTTCTTACAATTGTTGATTTTCCTTTCTTTTCACTTTTGGTTACTACTATTTTTGTGACTGTCATTAACGAGATGACATCGACGTCGCTTATATTGTTAAGACAAGAATAAATTTTCCTGGTAAAGAATTTAGCTATCTGAAACTCATATCGCTTTAATAAATCTTGTAAATAAAGATTGTAGCTTTAATAAAGCTACAATCTCCAAGAATTTAAATGTAAAGTCAATAGTCATCTCCTATCTCACTAATCTGCATCCTCTCTCTCATGCTCCTTTCTCCATCCACTTCACTCTCATCAGTATTCTCATCCTTCTCTTGCCCACTTCCTGACACCTCCTATAACCTGTCACTCTTTTTCATAACTTTCCTCCTATGTAACCCCCTGCAAAACAGTGGCAGTAATATCACCCCAAGCAAGGCTTGGGGTGATATTATTATAAAAAAAAAGAAAGATAGTGTTGTGGATTCCGGGTGAGGAACCACACAAAATAATGAACAACAAAACAGATATTTAAGATAAAAAAAAATAGGTCATATTAAACGTAAAGATACAAACTAGAACCTAGGTTAGTAATCCAGGAATATGAATAGTAAGTAATATAAATATACAAGTCTTTGAAGTGAAGCCGTGCTGGAATTAGCATATCCATGTAATACTATTCTGGCTGAGTGGAGCTCAGAGCTACTGTGACTACTGACGCGGTATTCTCTGTGTAACTTACGGACTCTTACGGTAATCGTACTGTAACTTACGTATCTTACTAAGGCAGGAGGATATGTATACTCACGTCGAGTCCATTATCATAGAAAAAAGGGAGGTCCCACAATAGATAGATAGATAGATAGATAGATAGATAGATAGATAGATAGATAGATAGATAGCCCGACAGCTACAATCTCCAAGAATTTAAATGTAAAGTCAATAGTCATCTCCTATCTCACTAACTTGCATTCTCTCACTCATGCTTCTTTCTCCGTCCCCTCCACTCTCATCAGTATTCTAATCCTTCTCTTACCCACTTCCTGACACCCCTTATAACCCGTCACTCTTTCTCATAACTTTCCTCCTATGTCAGTTTAGGTGCCATACGTGATACACGCTTGGGCGATCATGTCTCTAAAGAGACATGACTGACTGGGCAGAAGATTATCCCGCAGTAGGTTGCCATTGCTTTCTGCGGTAGACTAGTTACCAGCAAAGGCTTCAGAACTCAATCTGTCCTATTATTTAATCCATGACTGGAGGAAGAGACGGATTAATAACTAGGCATTCTTTTACCAATCTTAAATTAAAATTTCAAACGGCCCTCCCGCAGTAGGTTGCCATTGCTTTCTGCGGTAGAATGGTTGCCGACCAAGGCTATAGAACCCAGTCTGTCCTGCTATTTAACCTATAACTGGAAGGAAGAGACGGATTAATACCTTTCCCAAGGGTATTTGCGCGTTATGGATTCAGCTGGAATTCGAACTCGGCTCCTCCCCGGTTTCTCGTTCCGAGCCGATATCCACTGTACCACAACGCACATCCTCTTCCTCCTATGTAACCCCTGCAAAACAGTAGTAGTAAAATGCCTTGCTTAAGGTGATATTATTACCAAAAAAAATCCTGTGATCATTGTTTTACACACTTTTGTATTTTTGTGTTCTCGTCTCAATTTTTTTATAACCATATGCAGGTCGTTTTCGTGATTACTTTAATATCTTTCTCATATAAATTAAGGTTTTCCCTGCAGTTCAAATATATCTTTGTGTCTTATATAAATATATATAAAATATATAAATATATATAAATTAAGGTCTCCCTGCAGTTCACATATATCTTTGTGTCTTATATAAATATATATAAAATATATAAATATATATAAATTAAGGTCTCCCAGCAGTTCAAATATATCTTTGTGTCTTATATAAATATATATAAAATATATAAATATATATAAATTAAGGTCTCCCAGCAGTTCAAATATATCTTTGTGTCTTATATAAATATATATAAAATATATAAATATATATAAATTAAGGTCTCCCAGCAGTTCAAATATATCTTTGTGTCTTATATAAATATATATAAAATATATAAATATATATAAATTAAGGTCTCCCAGCAGTTCAAATATATCTTTGTGTCTTATATAAATATATATAAAATATATAAATAAATATAAATTAAGGTCTCCCTGCAGTTCACATATATCTTTGTGTCTTATATAAATATATATAAAATATATAAATATATATAAATTAAGGTCTCCCAGCAGTTAAATATATCTTTGTGTCTTATATTATCCAACTCATTTGCGTAGTGCATGAAAAATGAGCCAACACTCTTTTTGCGTTTGCACTGCTCGCTTTTTTTAATCATTTCACCCCAAGCAAGGCGGTACAGCCACTGATGCACAGGGAGGGGGGCTACATAAGAGAAAGGGTGTCAGAGAAAGGGCAAGAGAAGGATGTGAACACAGGAGTGAAGACAGTTGCGAAGGTAAAGAGTAAGGAAAAGAACAAGATATACGGGATGATGTAGAAAGGACTGGAGTCAAGTGGATAAGAGATGGGAATTGACATTGCATTTAAATTCCTGGAGGTTGTAGCCATCAGGAAAGCAAGTATATAGAAGGAAATTCCACAGGCGGAAAGTGCGAGAAAAGAAGCTGGGGGAGTAGAATTTTCGCCTGCGTTTAGTTGACTTAACTATAAACCCAGTGTTTTTTTTTATTTCTATCCAAGCTATAGTGTTCTTGTTTTCTTTCCAGTCTAATTCTACTACGCGTTTTATTTATCAGAATCTAGATGATAAACATAAACATGTGGTTCATCAATCTGATAATTCGCGCTCACTGACAAGGAAAATTTATAAGAAAATAATGAAATCTTAATTTGCTATTCTCGAAATTATTTTCTCTTCCCAACTTTATTTATTAGACCAAAATTGTGTTTACTTACTGGAATGTCTCATTAACTGCATATTTTAACGATGCATCTGACTCTTAGAAATAATTGAAAACATATTTTGTTATTCTTGTTTTATCTCATTCTGTTTGGTGACTTTTGGTTTTGGAAATTAGTTTCCATCTTCACTTAACGTCGATTGTTATTGTTGGCGCTTAAACACAAAGCAGAATTAAGCATTTCACTAAAGCTTGTTATCAAGGAAATGTCAGTGACGTTTCATTTTGTTTTAGTCTTCGTTCAATAGATTACATTCTTTCTTTTCTTCTCTTCTTGTCTACAAATAGAGTTCAGTGTATTCTGTCATTAAAATAGATTCGACAGAAAGAGGATTATTATTTTTTTTTTTTTTTTTCGTTTTTTAAATAAAGCCATGAAAAATACTGTTTGTGGCAGCAATACCTCTCCACATATAATTCCCGGGAAGAGAAAAATACGTATTTTATAACTCTTTTGTTTCTAAAGTTGTTTGAAGGTGGTCCTTCTAACTATGGGCCCTGTTTTCGAATCTCCCCATGATTGATATATAAGGAAGGTGACTTTTTGATTCTTTCGATTTGGGTGAGACGATACTTTACAAAAGTACCAGAAAACCATACCATCGATTGACCAAAGATTTGTGAATTAAATTAGTAAAACGGATCTGTTCAGAGCCCGTCGATGGTTGTGCTAGAACGAAGTCACAAGTCATCGTGACTGAGGGTTTTGTATCCACAGCATCCTTCTGTAGATCCACATTTCCGCTGCTTCAAGTTTTTTCCCTCATTTTCGATGATATTGTCCAGCATTCACTGCCGTATTGAAGAACTGACATCACATAGCAATCCAGCACTCTTTTCTTTGTTCTTTGTTTCTAGTAATTACAAAAATACATTGACAAATTGACAGGTTTGTTTAAAAAAATATGTTATCCGCTGCCTTCCTCTGTCTCTCTTTCCTTCTATCTGGCCAGTCAGTATCAGGTTCTCCAGGCTCTCCTTCCTCATTGCGTGTCCTAGGAACTTCAGTTGTCTCTTCCTGGCGCTCAGTATTAATTTCCTTTTTGTTGCCATTCTTTCCAACACCTCATCGTTGCTTGCATGCTCAGTCCACGATATCCACAGCATCCTTCTGTAGAACCGCATTTCCGCTGCTTCAAGTTTTTTTCCTCATTTTCGATGATATTGTCCAGCATTCACTGCCGTATTGAAGAACTGACATCACATAACAATCTAGCACTCTTTTGTTTCTAGAGAAATTTTCCTGTGTCTTAATACTTTACTCAGCTTCTGGAACATGATAATTCGCTTTCGCATGGTTTTTTACGACCTCAACTATTACGTTTAAAAAAAGCCCCTAATCATTAGAAACCCCAAAAGAACAATAAAGTATAAGCGATAACGCTAAAACTAGTCATATTCTTCTGCATTTGTATTGCTTTCCTGATATCATTCTGATCATTAATATCACATTCCTTGTTCCACTGTCTTTAACGAACGCGTATTCGTCTGAACACTCTATTCATCAGAATTTGAAGTATCCCATAGTTTTAGAATATTTCTAATATTTTAGAATATTTCTATTTTTAGTGACGCGGATGAAAAAAAAAATATTTTAAATTAAGTTTCCGAAGTTCTCGAAAAAATAAGAAAATAATTTTTACACAGAAAAATTAATTTGATCTTTCAATATAATAAGAACAGAAAGGTTTTAACGAGAAAATGTAATTTTGGGTTTTTTTATGCACTTTTCGATAGTGCTCATATTTTTAACGAATTTTTGGAGATATCTACTTTTATGTTTGTATATGGCCCAATATATATATATAAATATCTATGCTTATATATATTTATATGCATATTTACTTTAATGTGTTCCCACCTTTTTTGCTCTTCATTTTCGTTGCTGTCTTTTCGTTAGATTTATAATTCCAACTTTTTTATAATTCCAACTTTTTTATAATTCCAACTTTTTTCTCCTGATGAGATGATGGACAAAAGGGCCTTAGGAACTGTCAATAAATTCCTTGTTTTTAAAACAGTATAAAATGTGTGTGTGTGTGTGTGTGTGTGTGTGTGTGTGTGTGTGTGTGTGTATTTCCAAAAAAGGGGATATCTAAGGTTTATCATGCATTTAAAAATGAAAAATCTTTCTTGAAGCTTTTATCTTAGTTTTAATTTCATGGTAATAAATTAAATTTAATATTTCCAATAAGTAAACTAGTTTTTTGTATTTCAGTCCGAATTTAAATAGAGTGGAAGAAGATTTTGTTCATCAGTAAAACTGATAAAATCGTCCATTTTATAAAATCTGTCAACACAAGATAATTCTCTTTATGAAAAAACCCATCAAAAATAAAACACACGAATCCCTCGATTAGTGCGTCTTATGCGCACATTAAAAAATTTTCAGTAATCGAAACATTCAAATAGTTGCCACTTTTCCGAAAATCTGCTCCGAATAGTAAAATAGAAAAAGCAATAACACTATGACATTATCTAATTAGATAAGCTTTTACTTACTTTTTAAAAAAATGATAATAAAGAACAGTATAATCGGAAGAAAAAATTTCGAGTAATGATGATTTTTATAAGAATTGTTTTCAATTTTATATCTACACTTATTTATAAATGGAACTTTGTCTGTGTGTGTGTGTATGTGTGTATGTGTGCGTGTGTATCCGTTACCTATAGACACCGAAATGGATGAACCGATTTTCTTGAAAATTTACAGTTGTACGATAAGCGTCTGCGAGTGTTCTTAGTTAGGTTTTGTGTTGAGGTACCCCTGATAAATATCGAAAATCGATAATCGAAAAAATCGTGTTATCGAAGGAGTGGTCCAATTTTAACCAAATTTGATACACTCATAGACAACGACATAAGAAACAATATTCAGAAGTTTCAAGGTTGCAGTTCTTACAATAGTGCAGAAAATCGATTATATATATATATATATATATATATATATATATATATATATATATATATATAAAAGGTAAGATGTTTGTGTGTTATCTGCCAGTATGTCTGTATTTTTTCAGCCCTTTTATTTTAGTTTTTGCTTAGGGTTTGGTTTTAAGTAGGTATAATTGTAGTTCTTGTCTCAGCCATGATTCCATTTACTCAGAGGACTTATTTAGCCTTCAAAATTCAGTTAACAACGAAAAAAACTTATTTGATATCGATACCAGGAAATCAAAATTTGACTTACATCCATTCATTTTTCTTTCAGTCTACGGTTTCGCTTTAACTGGAAACAACTTTTGCTTTTTAGTCTTTCGTGCCAACGTCCAAAGAGTCTGAGCTCCAGGACCATGGATTAGTTTTAAAGTTTTCATTACACCCGAGCAACGCCGGGTTATACTTCTAGTTTTAATCATAATTATAAAATTTCAAAAATCTTTATTAGATTATTATGTTATTAAGTGAAGACTTTATTCACTAATCAAAAATTAAAAAGCTTGATACAAATCATCACGTATTATGATTTTAAAAATATTGTGTGTGGGAGTGTAGAAATGTTCTTTTTTGAGTATGGTATATCATCTGCAACAATATCTTTAAAGCGCCACCTGTTGAAGGGTTCTTTCCCGTACAGGAAAAACATTGGACAATTGATGGCGTAAACCGTGATTATATCGGCTACATCATGAGTTTTGTAAATGCATTTTATGATATTTCATATCTCTATGATATAGTTGACAACAAACAATTATATAATTAATAATAAAATGTAAAGTACTATACAAATTTAATAAAAGAACTTTAGCATGTCATAGCCATCATGATAACAATTATTAATAATAAAGGACAAAATGAAAAATAAAATATTAAAAATTCAAATTAATAGTAAATAAAATAACGTAACATTTCATAAATTATTGAGTTACCTTTATCATCGTAGTTATTGAATTTTGAAATCAATTTAAGGCTTCCCTGTGCCTCTTCTATAAATACTTTCATGGCTTCTGCTCTGATAAACTTAAATCACTGGTGCACGCTATGTGTGAGTTTGCACGAGATACTAGATTGGCAACTAGGTCCCACCCTTTTACAGTGAAACCGATGTAACCGCAATTTCTACTCCAACAGCTTCTTTTCTCTTTTTCCCGCCTGTGGAATTCCCTTCCGCATGCTTGCTTCCCCGACAGCTATAACCTCCAGGAGTTTAAATGTAAGGTCAATAGACAACTCCTAACACACTAACCCTCCCATTCCCTCCAACCCTCCCCCTATGTACATCCTAACTCGTCTAACGCCCTGTGTAACGCCCTGCGCTATAGTGGCAGTGGAATGACTTGCTTGGGGTGACATGATTAAAAAAAAAAAAGTTTTATATTATTTTGAATTTTATTTTTCATCTTGAAACGTAAGGCTATGAAGCTAATTTAACTAACAATCAATAAAATATTCGATAATGGCTGAAAATATGTTAATTTTTAAACTTACTAGGTAGTTAAAAAGCAAATGTTCACTTAAGCAAAAAGCAAAAAGTTCACTTAAGTTTCGTAAATTTATTTCAATTCGAGTCGACCATATTTAGCTTTTTCTGGCTGTCATTAATCAATCAACATATCAGAAAAACAAGATATATGTGATTAAGAAATGTTTGTATACTACATTTCATGCTATAATCAACTAATACTTCTGTAAATCAGATTCAATCAAATTTAAATTGGCTAATTTTCAAAAATAACATATAACAGATCTGTATTTTATTTTTCAAGAATTTTTAAAACCGTGAATTACGTTTTCTTTACAAATGTGTCAATCGATAAAAAAATGAACGAAAAACTGATAACTTTTGAAAACTCTCAAAAAGCTGAGATTCCAGAGTGTTTTGCTGACTAGAAATAGTAAATGTAAACGTTTAGCTTTCAATTGTAAAAAGGAAATCTTCAAGAACACATTTTAATATATAAAAATCATTTTAAAATTTAGGTAACGAAAATTAGCAAAGGTACGTAAAAGAGGGATTGCTGCCCACATACGCGCGCGCACACACACACACACACACACACACACATACGCATATATATATATATATATATATATATATATATATATATATATAAGAACTTCTAGCCATAAAAATATTTGACAATATAAGTCTCAACCAAACAGACAAATCAAAAACAACAATAGAAAACGAAACATTATCTGGTTCAACACACCATTTAATTTAGAAGTAAAGACCAAAATAAGTCAAATATTTCTTTAAACTAATAGATAGACACTGTCCAAACGAATCAGAACTAAACAAAGTTTTCAACAGAAACATAATCAAACAAAGCTATAGTTGCACTAATAATTTAGATTTTTTTTTTTTAATCATATCACCCCAAGCAAGGCAATAACGCCACTGATGCGCAGGGGGCTACGTAAGAGTAAAAAGAATGGAAAAGAGAAAGCCGGAAACCACATCCTAAACAGGGAACAAGGGATGGGTCTCTTTACCTGTTCAATAGACGTGGGTGGAGTGTGAACCGGGCGATAGTTTAGTCTATCTACTCCAATTAATATGTGCAGGATTGTTTCAAACGGAAAAATCTCCTGGCCCTACACAGAGAACCGACTTTCTTAGCAGCGGATTTAGCTATAGATTTTATATAGTCATTCCACTTGAGGTCCGAAAATAGAAAAATTAAAAAACAACACAAAATTGGCTAGCCCAGACATAACGTGGAGCATTGTAAAAACAGCCAAGCCTTACAACGATGGACAAATATGAAGACTGTGACAAGAAGAAAAATTAGAAATTATGATATTCCCAAATAATGACGAACTGTTAGATGAAAGAACAGAAATTATGACTAAATGCATCCACACTAAGAAATACCCCTTAGGTTCATGAAACCTAAGATAAAAACACCATGAATGAAAACGCCATAATCCGTTTTAATTTAAAACTTGCGCGTTCATAAATTCCCTACCACGTGAATGTTCAAATAAAACACCGTTACAAGAGTGTTCTTAAAAAGAAAAACAGTAAACGGTAAAATCAGTTATTAAAAATTACCTGAAGACACCACTCATGGTAGAAACCTGGGTAGCGTAATAACTCGTTTAAAAATGGAAAACACACACGCACACACACACACACACACACACACACACACACACACACACACACGCACACACACATACACACACACACGCACCCCCCCACACACACACACATATATATACCACCAATATATTCGGCATAAATTTTCGATACCTAAATTTAAAATGAAAGTTTTAAAATGAAAAACATTCTTGAGGATTTCATTCTAGATTTAATTAAAAGCTTAATGATTAAATTTATTATTTCCATTGAGTAAAAACTTTTGGTGTATTTCAGATAGAAATTATATAGATTGGAATGTCACATTTAATTTCGATTTCTTAAAATTTTTTTAAAAGCAGCCATTTTCTTAATTTTAAGAAATTTCTAAACAAACAAAAATTCATCGATTTTAAAAATATTTCAGAAGATTTCTGACACTTTATTTTAGTAAAATTAGAAAATTTAAAGTTAAATTTATCTGATTTTAAAGAAATATTACTTATAGCATAAAAATGTAATATATAAATTATTAACGATTGGTCGTTTTCATTTGATCGAACGTTTGACGGACTGTTAAATGACGAGGCGATGACAGCTGCTACGCATGGCCATAAATAACAATTTTCATAAATCTAAGTGAATGGACAAAACTTTTAAATTACGTAACCTTTTTATAATAATGGCAATTTCAGTCTATCATACATGAAAATAAGGTAACTATATCACATCAAATAAATACCCCAACATAGAATTTTACACGATTTTAAACTATTATTATGAATTATTATAATCAAAATGTCAAAAAAAAAATGAAAAACTTCTTGTAAAAATTCATTATTCATAAGAAAAATTTTATTTCTTCAGACAATAATGTCCTTAATATTACTTATTTACAAAAATAATAAAAAGCTTTTCTAATTAAGTAATTTCATAATTTTATTGGATTCGTTATTTTTCAATTCAGAGCAGATTTTTAGTTAAATGGTACAAATTTGAAAAAAAAGTAGGTGATTTACAATTTTCAATGACTCCTACTTTTAACAAAAAATAATTTCAATAAATAAGAAGGTTCTGTGAGAAATGTCATGAAATTAAGTTAGTGGGTGATGGTTAACATATTTAAAAAAATATTTTACCAAAATTTTCTAAAAAAAACATGTCGGAAAAGTTTCATACATTTGTGAATACGTGCAGAAAATTTCATTAAAATCGGACAATTACTTGATTTTTACAAGAATTTCCAAATAAACGTGTTTTCAACGGAAAACAAGCGCAAAAAAGTCAATATTAAAAGTTAGCCACGGCGATGACGTAAAACAAAACAAGATTTTAACCAAAATTTCGAACGTGTTAGAAAGGATTAAAAAATTTCAAGAAATAATTTTAAAATACTTTGGTCTTTCACCTTAACAATGACATCAACATTTTGACGATAAAACTTTATTTTCGTTAAGTTTGTGGCCTTTTTCATTACGCTATGCTGTTTTTGCCGCGAAATAGTGAAGGTACCTACATAGGTATCTCCACTCATTTTCGGTGTCCAAATTTTAAATTGAATTTTTAAAAATAAAAAAAGTGTGTTTGAAATTTTTACTATTTCCAGTAACCAAAATACTCTGGTGTATTTCAAACAAAATTTATATTGATTGGAATCTAAAATTTTGAATTATTTTTTTTTTTGTAATCTTTCAATTTTTTGGTCATTTTTAAGCGATGAACATATTTGTTAAGAAAAGTTTTTTCTCGGATTTATTCTAAAACCGTGCATTGTTTACCAAATAACATATTTATGTTTTTATAGGATAAATAAAAAATAAAAAAGTGCATATTTTGAAAAATAGAACTAACTATGGTTAATATTTTTTTAAATTTATAAAACTGCTTGTATTTATAAAAAATACTATGACTCAGACCAAAAAATTCTTTGAGTTTCTTGACTGAGGTACTGAGAAAGTGGCTTGACTTATGAATTGATGTTTTGCCAGTTAAGGAAATAAAATTTTCTAGGATTGTTCAAACACTGAAGAAGAGATAAAGAAAGAAAAAAAACAATCGCTATTCGCCTTGTGATAAGACAGACGGAGGTGGACACGAATTTACAAGGTCTAGTATTTTTGTAACATTTTTAAAGTAATTAAGATGCCAGACCGTGCAAGTCGTGGACAATTTTGTTGTCTTTATCTTTAGGCTACAGGCTAAGACACGAGACTTGAACGGGCGCTGGTTGAAAAAGATGACAGAACAACAGGGACACGAGACCTGAACGGGCGCAGGTTAAAAGAGATGACATATGTTTGTTTATGACGCCGGTGACAAAGAAATAAAAATAAGTGAGAAAGGAAAAAATCATTTCATAAGAAAGCCGCGTTTAGTCTAAATTGATAGGAAGAGGTCATTTTATACGATGCGACAGGTTGTCTACGAAGTAGCCATAACAAGATTTGATTTGATTTAGTATTTCATTTATATCTGTAATTTAAAGTATATGTAGATTCACCTCTATCAAAGGAGTCTGAATCATGATATATATATATATATATATATATATATATATATATATATATATATATAATAAACTAATTTATAAATGGAACTTTGTGTAATGTTGCACAAAAAATAGGATCTTCGACTTTTTCACTATAATTCGTGATACCAAAGTTTTAAAATTAATTTTACTAAATAAGAAAGCTTTCTTGAACTTTTAATTTTAGTTTTAATTGATAACTAAATGATTAAATTTACTATTTCTAGCAAGCAAAATACTCTGGTGTATTTCAAACAGAAATTATATTGATTGGAACCTAAAAGTTTTAATTTAAAAAAAAGCAATTTTTCAATTTTTCGGCCATTTTTGAACGATTGACACATTTGTAAGCAAAAGTTTATTATCAGTTTTAAAAATCTTCCAAAAATAAAATATAGATCCATGACATATTATTTTTGAAAATTAGAAAATCTAAAGTTAAATTAATCTGATTTACACTATAGTATGCTCTGAAATGCTTAGCTCTATTTTGTTTCTCATATTGGTTTCCTGGGTATGTATTTTGTCCAGGGTTTCGTTTTTTTACTAAGGACTTCTTTGGTGTATTTTGCTTTCTTATTGTCCGATTCCTCTTGATTTGGTGGTGTTTTCATCCATGTTATTTTCTTTTCTAGAATTTTCGGGGATTTCTATTCTTCCTCCTTGCATTTAGATTCCCATAATTATGATAAGAATTTTGGGTTTTCTTGACGGCATGTGTCTTTTATATTTATTAGCAGTGTGCTGTCTATTTCTGTGCATATATTTTTTTATAAAGTTTATTGGTCTTCTCCTCTTGTATGTCGGTGTTAACCTGTTATTTAGTTAGACTGAGGGTCATTTTAATTTGTTTTTACTCTTCAGTATCTTGAGCCGTTATTATTTCCTAAATTTTTCTTAATATAATGGTGTTTTCCTCTTCTTTATATGATCTGTATATGGCGGCAGTGTCTTTGGTTTTATAGCATTGTAAAATGCTAATTTTCTTTCGTTCATTAAGTTGCCCCACATTTTGAAGGTTTGTCTCTTTATTTTAAGTGCTTTCTTCTGTGTGTAGGAATCGGTAATCTCGTCAAATTGTTCACATCATTTCTTGAGATATTCCACTAGTTTTTGTTCTGCATATTTCTCTTGGGTTGTGAGGTGATTTAATATGATGTCCACTTTTCGTTTAATTTGAGGATTCCCTTTATTACGTATTTATGTAGATTCAGGAGATGCTGCAATGTTTCGTCTTCCGTTCGCAACGTTCAACCGTTGTAGTCGGATAATAAAAACTGAAATAGGAGTTGTTCGAACGCAAGAATCTGGTATAGAAGAAAAATGCACGAGAAGCCGTGTTTAAAGTGTAGATTTATTATTGTTATTTTTTAAAAATATAACTTGCTTTTTGTATGACATATTAAGTGTCCATAATGATATTTATGTCGCGAATACACTTGTTGCTTTACATAACGAGATCCATTTGTTCTTCTGATGATCAAAGTATCATGTATATATAGATAAGTGGTGAGCAGGTCAGAAAGTTTATATGTATGCCTGTTTTTTTTATTTATTTTTTTTTTTCCACTCTCGCACGTTAAATCTCTTCTGGCACCTTTCGTTAGCCATAGAAAGTTTTTGCACTGACTTGCGAAATTTGATTTCGTCTTTAGACTTCAAAATTGTTTTCAGCTATTTTGATTCAATTCTACTCTCTCTCTCTCTTTCTCTCTCTCTCTGTCTCTCTCTCTCTCTCTATATATATATATATATATAATCTCTAATATAATAAAAGTGCTGTGCATTTATTTCACTCTCTCTCTCTCTCTCTCTCTCTGTATATATGTAATTATATATATATGTATAATATATATATATATATATATGTATAATATATATATATATGTATATATATATATATATATATATATATATATATATATATACGCTCTCACACCATGATTGAGCAATCTGGAAAAATGGTAGACTTTGAAAAAACAGTAGCTACTCTAGCATCTACGCATCGTTCATTAGTAATGAATTAGAACACTCTCAGCTATTGCCGTGTGTATACATGATGTATCACACGCTAAAAGTATGCATCCTTCTACCGAGCGCCCATAGCTCAGAGGTAGAATCGCCGACTGACGTCAATTTATATATATATATATATATATATATATATATATATATATAGTCATCGCAGACAGATCTGTTTTGCTGTTTCATAGCTCATCAGTGCGGTTAGACATCCGATTGCTTTTTACCCAGGATTGAAATCCGACTAAATTGACGTCAGTCGGCGATTCTACCTCTGAGCTGTGGGCGCTCGGTAGAAGGATGCAGACTTTTAGCGTGTGATACATCATGTATACTAATATCAATTAAATATTAAAATGTATCCAACAGAGGGCTCGATGTAAATTAAATTTACAGAGCAGATATTCATTTATTTCATCTGTAAATTCAGATTACGTATGGGAGATTTTAACATTCCTGTTAGAGACATGCATTTTCAACCCCAGTCGACCATAAAATGAAGAAAATTGGTCAGGAAAAAGCCAGGAAGAGGAGATGATGTTAGATAGTAGTAATATTCTTCTGGGAGTAGAAGGAAAGGAATTTGCGCATGAGCTCAAGGGTAGCGGGTAGGAAACACCAGGTTCTTCAAATTTAAATTCTAATCCTTGTAAAAGGTTAAACATATTATGAATAAATGGAAGAAACATAAAAATTAAGTGAGTTTAGATCTACTTCGATGACGACACTTGCTCAGTAATTCATTAGTTGATTAAGAAATAAATTTTGACACTGATATTTTAATATCCTTCCAACTTTAAGATTGTGAATTAAAGATTGCTTCCAACTTGTGAATTACCTATATTTGTGATTGTGAATTACCTATACAATATCCTCAACCCCGATAATAATTCTTTTACACCATCCCATAAGGAAAATAAAACCCCTATCTAAATCAGCATTAATTCTGACCACCCTAATGTAATTGTAAAACAAATACTGCTAATACTAGAATTAGCCGATCATTCTCTAACATTATGATCTTAAAAAAAACTATGTGAAAAAGAGTTAAAAAGTAATGGATAGATAAATTAACCTACTTAGCACCCACTAGCAAACCTGAATCACAGAAGGCTAAAAGTAAACATAGGAAAAGGAATGTTATATGTTTCAACGCCCCGTTCTGTAGACTATCAGATGTTAGCATTGGAAAGTGTTTTCTTAAATTAATAAGTAAGCATTTTCACAACGATAACACTCTAAGTAAAATATTTAACAAAGAAACGATGAAAATTAGCTATTCCTGTACTAGTAATTAATATTTACAACATTATCAGCGACCATAATAACCAAGTTTTGAGGAATTTCAGTGAAACTAACATTAAACACGATATTATACCCTCCTGCAATTGCAGATCCAAGGAAAACTGTCCGATGGAAAATAAATTTAGATCTACAAATGTGATCTACCAAGCTACCATCTACCCTAAAGAGAACAAGGAAAAGTATAACGTGTAGGTCGAAATTTCGGCGGGAATTTGGAAACAAAGATTTTGTGCACATAGGCCTCCTTTTCAGTCAGTTAAGTGCTATCCGTGATACATGCTTTGGGCGACCATGTCTCCAAAGAAACATGACTAACTGGGCAGAAGATTATCCCGCAGTAGGTTGCCATCACTTTCTGCGGTAGACTGACCCCAATCTGTCCTATTATTTGACTCATAGCTAGAGGGGGAAGAGATGTATTATATTATTACGTAGTAATTAGTAGGGGATCAGTTTATTACTTCATAACAATATAAAACCGATCCCCCACTTTATGACCAGTAGAAGCCTTAATCATGATTCCAAATATTATATTCAGTCAGTCAGTTAAGTGGCATACGTGATACACGCTTTTGGCAATCATGTCTCGAAAGAAACATGACTGACTGGACAGAAGAATATCCCGCAGTAGGTTGCCATTGCTTTCTGCGGTAGACTAGTTACCAGCAAAGGCTTCAGAACCCAATCTGTCCTATTATTTAATCCATGACTGGAGGAAGAGACGGATTAATAACTAGGCATTCTTTTACCAATCTTAAATTAAAATTTCAAACGGCCCTCCCCCGAAAGTCAGTCAGTCAGTTAAAGTGCCATACGTGATACACGCTTGGGCGATCATGTCTCGAAAGAGACATGACTGACTGGACAGGAGATTATCCCGCAGTAGGTTGCCATTGCTTTCTGCGGTAGACTGGTTGCCGACCAAGGCAAAAGAACCCAATCTGTCCTGCTATTTGACTCATAACTGGAAGGAAGAGACGGATTAATACCTTTCCCAAGGGTATTTGCGCGTAAGTGAATACAATGGATTCAACTGGAATTCGAACTCGGCTCCCCGATTTCTCGTTCCGAGCCGATATCCACTGTACCACAACGCACATCCTCCCCCCGAAAGTACTGTGAATTAAAAGGCGGCCTAAACCTACAGATAAATTGGAAGCTAATAGACTCGGTACCTACTCCCAATAGTCTAAGTGATAAATGTAATCTGTGCTTAGTAGAAAAGATTAAGATGTTAAAATATCACAGTCAGAATTTACTTCTTAATAAACGTAACGAATTAATTAACAATCGTCGTCATCAAAGTAGATTTAAACTCCCTTACTATTTTCCCCTATCTCCTCCTCTTGACCTTTTCCTGATCAACCTTCCTTACCCCTTGCTTTAAAAAACCTTTACTTCCGATCCGAAAATTTTCTTCATTTTTCTGTCGGCTGGGATTGACACTGCATGTCTCTAACTAGCATGTTGAAATAGCTATCCCCATATATGTAATCTGAAATTCCAGATGAAATACATATATATATATATATATATATATATATATATATATATATATATATAAAGGAAAACTCAACACGTCATTTCAATTGGTTATAAACTCTAGCTCATTCCAATGAGTTTTTTTATAGCTCATTTCAATGAGCTATAGTTTATAACCAATTTCCTTTATAAATTTCATATCGCTCTGGTTAACACCCATCGAGCTCTCTATATGAATTTACTACTTAATATTTTATATTAAATAATCTTGTTGGATTATCCTCACCGTTTACAGACTGGACACCTATATATATATATATATATATATATATATATATATATATATATATATGTATGTATGTATGTATGTATGTATGTATGTGTGTATGTATGTATGTATATGTTATAATGGAACATCCTATCACCCCCGACAGTTGATTTGCCGAAGAGATTAAAAAGTATCGAAGTAAGTACGAGACGATTCAACGTTTTTTACCAAAGTCCTCCCCGACTGAAAGAAGAGAGTAAAGAGAAACAGGAACTGGTTACAGGGAGTGTCAAAGAAAAGGATAGGAATACTGGTGTGAAGAGAGTTGCGTGAGAGTAAAGTAAAAACGGAGAAGAACAAGATACAGTGGTTGTTGGGAAAAAGTTAAGAGAAGGATGGGAGTCAAGGGGTAAGCGATAGCAATTGGAGCTGCAATTAAAATCTTGGAGATTGTAGTTCTCAGGGAAACAAGTCTACAGAAGTGAGTTCCACAGGCGGGAAGTGGGAGAAAAGAAGCTAATAGAGTAGAAGTGGCAGCTACATTTCACTGTTTTGACTGTAAAAGGATGGGACCTAATTGCCAGTCTAGTAGCACGAGTAAATTCGGGTAGAGTGGGCACCAAGATATAATCTCATCGAAGCAGAAATCTGTGAAAGAAACATGACACCAACAAGTAAGTTATTTATTACTGAGAAGGCATAAATGTATTTGCATCTAGTGACATCGGTTCAAATAAAACCACATTTTTATGTCGCTGTCTCCTCATAAACTCGCCCGTTGAAGACTGCGCAGCTGAGAACTCCTGCTGGGTTAAGGCTGGTATCAATTCTTTCATCCCTGCCACATTAATTTGAAAATTCTTGCAAAAATCAAATAATTGTCGGATTTTTCTTATTAATCGTTTCACCTTAAGCAAGACGGTACCGCCACTGATGTGCAGGGGGCTACATTAGAGAGTAAAAGTTTAGGCAGGAAGAGAGTGAAGAGAAAGACGAACCAGTAACATGGGGGTATCAAAAAAAGGACAAGAGAAGGATGAGAACACAGGTATGAAGACAGTTGCGAAGGTAGAGAGAAAGTAAAAGAACAAGATACACGGTGTGATGTAGAAAGGACGAGGGAATTGACATTGCATTTAAATTCTTGTTGTAGGCATCAAGAAAGCAAGTATACGAGAGGGAGTTCCACGGGCGGGAAGTGCTAGTAAGGAATCTGATGGAGTAGAAGTGTTGGCTGCATTTAGTTGTTTTGAATGTATAACGGTGGAACCTTAAGCGGGATCTATGTACACGCTGGGAAATCCCACGTTAAAAAACTGACCCGAAGTCGCACTCTGCCTCAGTGGGGAGGACTTGGGTAAATATACCCAGATGAAAACATTTCCAGTTGAAATCAACCTTGTCAGAAACTCTGTCTTCGGGCAGAGAGAAACCCAGTCGAGACTGCTGTTCAGCATAGCCTCGACTGTGGAAAAGTGAACAAAACCAGATCCTGCTTAGGAGGGGGTCCACGGTGAATTTTTGCCAGAGCATACGCACTCGGTCATCCCACGTTAAATGCTGACTCTGTGTCGCATCCAGCCGCATTGGGAAGGGCTTGCGTAAATACCCAGATGAAGAGGAGATGGCGGCAACTGAAATGTTTTTATATAGAATGATACTGAGAATTCTATGGACAACGCAATAAGAAAACGGAAAAGGAAAAGTTATCATCAGTAATAGACAGGAAAAATGTATTGGACACATAAGAGGCATTTGAAAGTATGACACCTAACAGGACATGTAGCACGTAAAAGTAGGTACTTCCAACCAGCCTTTGAGATTTGAAAAAGAAATCACTCGACCGGCGGTCGAGAGCGAGAAAAGAAAATTTACTCGCTCCAAGATCATTTTACTCGACCGACTCCATTTTCTTAATAGTCGCCTTACGTAAACATAGCGTGAATCGCTGACGGTAAACAATAAATGAAATTTTAATTAAAATTCCGAACGTGTTAGAAAGATTTTAAAAAATTTTAAAATAGTAACAACCAAAATTTGATCTTCCTCTTAATAATAACACAAACATTTTGATGATAAAACTTTGTTTTTATTGTTTGAGTACTTTTTACATCATGGTATGCTGGGTTTTTTTTTTTGGGGGGGGGGGGGGTTGTTTTGTTTTGTTTTGTTTTGTTTTTTGGGGTTTTTTTGACAACTGAGTAGAGGTACCTAAATTCTTAACGATTTTCTATAAAAAAATTACTTGTATAATTTGTTTTTCGGTGCGTGGTTGAAAGAAGTATGCGTATTTTTTTTTTCTTTCAAATGTTCGTTTACTTTTCGTGAGCGGGGAGGAAACATAGGATAAAATTTTTCCAAATGAGCTTTAATCTGGGCAACAGAGACATTTTGGCTCCACTTTGGAAGCGTTAATTAAACAAATGTTTACACTGACCAGGACGATAAAAGCCAAGAGTTCAATAATGTCATTGTAGGTCATTATAAGTAACTTGTGAATCTTCAATGGCATACTTTTGGGTTGTAAAAAAATCAGATTTCCTTTTTCGTTGCGAGATTTTTAATAGTCCGCAGGCGAGTAAAGCAATAAACTTTAATTGCCCAATTAAGTTTTTAATCGACTGAGTCGATCGGGCGAGTGAAATCTCAAAGGTTGCTTTCAACAGAATAGTATGAAGGAAAAAAGGCCCCAAACTAAGTAAAAACAAAGTTTTATCGGCAAAATGTTTGTTATTATTAAGAGAATAGATCAAAGTATTTCTTAATTATTTTTTTTTAATTTTTTGATTCTTTCTAAGACGTTTGTAATTTTGGTAGAAAGTCTTGTTTTTTCTTTCATTCGTGAGTGACGTATTTTTACAGGGGTTGATAAAGGCAACGTAATATTACGCAATAGACTTTTTGCCGGTGTAAGACACATTAATTTGGAAATTCTTGCAAAAATCAAATAAAGGTAAGATTTTGATGAAAATTTGAGGACTTATTCATGCCTGACTGAAATCAATTTTTAAGTAATTATTTTTAAAAAATATTGGTAAAAATATTTTTTACATATGTTACCCACCTCACCGATTAATTTCCGGAAATGTCTAGAAATTCGCCATCGTTTCCCCATAAACCTAATATTAATTAAATTCAGGAGTCATTGGGCAATGCTAATCAATTGTCTTTTTTCTTCAAAATAAGCCCATTTTTTAAAAAAAATCCGCTCCAAATTGCGAAAACAAAAATGCTATAAAACTATGTCATTTTTTATTTAGATAAACGTTTAATTGCTTTTATAAACAATATAAATTAAGGATATCATAGTCTGAAAAGAAATTTTTATTTTTCAATGAATAATGAATTTTTACAAGAATCGTTTTCCTTTTTATATTTATTTTTATTATAATAATTTATAAAGTTTCAAAATTAAAAAAAATCTTCCTTCATCTTTAACGCTAGGGTGTTACATAAAGACTACATTTACTAATCGAAAATTAAAAAGCTTAATACAAATAATTTAGCCAATGGTTTTTTAAAATAATTATAACATTTTAATTGTGTGCATGCTGATGACCTATATTTTCTTGTTACAGGTTGCCGTACATGATATATATCATTAAAAGGTCACGTGTTTCAAAGGTTGCACTCCATACACAAAAAAAACCTATATAAACATTTTCGGCAGGGTACAATTTTTCATCTCGCTTCAGTGTTTCCTACGCCCTACATTTCAACATTCAACGAGATTTGAAAAGCATTCCTTCAAAGTTTAAAGCAAGTTTTATATTTTAATTCCCAATTTTGTAAAAAAAAGAAAAAAAAAACAGTTTGTGGAGATACCTAAAAAGAATATGAAAAATAGATATTAAAAATAAAAATTAATAAATGCGATAATATTTCATAAATTATTGAATTACCTCTGCCGTTATATAATTTCATTCTGTTATTAATTTGTTCAATTTTTTAAAAGAAAGTTTTATATTATTTTTATTTTTCATAAAACATCTTCAAACATAAGGCTATAAAGCTAAACTAACTAAAATTCTATAAATTATTGGATAATTGTTGAAAATATTGTGTTAAATTCTTTTAACATATAGTTAAAAATAAAAAAACGAAGTGTACGAATAAGATTATGCCAAATTCGTCTTCCATACTTAGCATGTTTATGGCTCCTCTCAGTCACGTCAATTATCGCCTCTGATATGGCGTTAATAACCCCGATAGCAAGGATACCGTAATTAAGAAACGCTTTCATAGTACATTTCAGGCAGTAAGCAACTAATTCTTGTTTCGGATCAGATTAAGGTAAGTTTAAATTCGGTAATTTGAATAAAATAATGTCTCAACGAGGCCTATTTTATTTTTGCAAGATTTTTTTAAACTGAGAATTGGCTTCTGTTTACAAATTTGTCGAACGATAAAAAATGGCCGAGAAATTAAAATTTTGTTAAATAAAAAAAAATTAGATTCCGATCAATATAATTTCGGTTTGAAATACACCAGGGTATTTTCCTTACTGGAATTAGTAAATTTAATCTCTTGGCTTTCAACTCAAGCTAAAATTAAAGCTTCAAGTAATTTTATTTTATTTTTTAAAATTCAATTTAAATTTAGGTATCGAAAATCAGTGGAGGTACCTATAAAAGGGACATGGGTGGCAGCAGGCCAAGTGCTTGACGAGCTTGTGTGAATGGATGGCAGTAAGGCGGTAGGCGGGAGAGTAAGACGACAGACGTTATTAAAAGGTACATGAGATAGAAAGTTGTAGAGAGAAGTGATCCTCCACACCCTGAAAGGTCATGGCACGTGAAAGAACGTCGAACCATAATCTTTACACTCTTATTTGTCATTTTAGCATACTAAGTTACCTGCTAAATCTAATTTTATCAGGACCACCGTCATTTGTAGTAGGGGTTAGTATACGAGCTCAGATCCACATTGCACTAAGTGGGGTTAGGGTTAGGGTTAGGGTTAATCTCTGATGCCTGCGGCATCTCTAGAGGAAATGTCGTGGGAGCTGAGTAATAACTTTTATTGCTAATCCAGAGTACGCGTGGGATTCCGACTCTAAGGCGGTTTTGTGCCATGTTCAGTTCGGGGTGGGGCGGATAAATACCTAGTGAGTTGAATGAATATAAACAACGTCTGTGAATAACTTTTCAGAAGGGACATTTCAGTAATGATTGTATGTAATAAATATTCAACTTGTGGTGAAAAAATATACGAAATACATCTGAACTTTAGTTTTTTTTTTTTTAATTCAATTCTGAAAACCTCGTAATGGAATTCCGCCCGGAAATTGCTGTGATCAAAAAGTAAAAAAAAAACAAAAAAAACAAAAAAAAGAAAGTGAAGCAGAAGTAAAAAAAAGAAACGTCGCCTGACCAAGCAATAAAATAAATTCCCGCGTGT